>JAXBDA010003293.1:0-35708 GCA_036023075.1 Gaultheria prostrata | reverse complement strand
AGGGTTTGATCACATACCCATTTTTGTGACCATTTCCTCCCCCGTAGTGTAGTTGTTTGCCGTAAAACTCACCCAGAAACTTCCCAACTTCGCCTGTAAGTCTCTGATTTTCTTCTGTCGCTATCTATTTTCTATCCCGCTCACTTAGGGTTTCCACCATAATTAAGCTTATAGGGTTAGTAGATACGCCTGAAAAAATGGCAGCGTTCCGGCGGGATCACATTATTCCCGCCGTCGTTCACCTTAGCATCCCAGGCCGTCGTTCTCTGCCGGAGTACGATCAGGTCGACGGAAAAATTCATATTCCCATTGTTTTCATTACTGAGGGTGGTCTAAAATTCCCTCTTGGCCCCTTCCTCTGCGAAGTCTGTGATCGTTGTAGGCTAAGCCTATCCAAATGTGCCCTAATTTCATTCAGGTTGTTTTGGGCGTAGTCGCCCTTAACATGGTTATTAACTTCAATCTAGGGTGGTTTGACATCCTAAGGATGTACTCCATCGTTCCTACCGTCGACGACACATATTACCTCAAAGCGAGGAAGAAGGAACAACAACTGATTACAGACCTTCCCAACTCGGCGAGAGGAAAACAAGTTGATTACTTCTTGGTGACTGGGAGTTGGATGCCATTGACCCCTGAGGGCAACCCTATCCCTCAAAGGATTCCATTGCCCGACACGGGTCCACGTTAGTCCCTTCCCTTGCTCGCCTTGATTTTCATTGTTTCGCGTTTGGTTTCAATATGTTATTTTTAACAGTATCTATATTGTCCCTTGTTTGCAGCGGAAAATCTAAGTGCGAGCTACAATCTTAATCGTAGCGAGCTCCACCACGACCAGATCGCCCAAGCACTCCTGTTCGACGGTTTCCACCCTGTTCCCATGGGACTTGAACGAGCTGCGCACATATTGCTCGGCTATACTCCGACCTACTAGGGTGGAGTCAGACGAGAAGGCGACCACCGCACTCGCCGTCCTTGGCCTCCTGCACATCCGGTCGTCCTCTCCAGCACTCCTGCCGAGCTCGGCCGACGCCGGCAGAGAAGAAGGAATCCCTTCAGAGGTGGTGGGACTCGTCGTCCCCGAGGCTCCCATCCTGCCCCACACCAACAGCAAGTGACCATTGCTCACAGGGAAGAGATCGTCACCGCCATTCCCATTATTACCAGGGACTCATAGCCGAGCACATCTGGGAGGGGCCCCGACGGTGATATCCTTTAAGAAGTCGACGACTACCATAGCTCTTCCTCATCACATGGATATTCCCCTTCACCCGAGCCTTCTCTCATTCCTCAGCAACAAAACATGCCAATCCAGCCCATCAATCTACTGGACGTGCTAGACCTCGACGGTGAGTCCATCGGCGACCATTCCATGCCCCCAGGCTTTGGGAGTAACATGACTCCTCCACCCCAAGACACTGTTGACCTCACTGGGAGGCAACAAGAAAAAAGGCCGTTAGAAGTGGGCTCCTCTCCTCCCCTTTAGCCTCCAAGCACTAGACAACGCACTGAGCCGACATCTTATCGCCGTCAACCCCGCAGCGCGGCGCCCTCCCCCTCGGTCCCTGTCCTAGCTCGCCCTGATGGGGCTCTGCTTACAAAAGAGGACAGCATTAGCTCTCCTGAGAATGCCTTTACTGCGGCCAAAGCTGTCATGCTGCCCATTGATATGGAAAAAGAGAGGGCGAGCTCTTATGACAAGCTGCTGAAGACTGGTCTTCAGTCAAACATCAAGGTAAGAACTCGTTTGAGGCCTTCTGCTTTCATTCCTTTATTTTTGTTAGCATGTTCCTCTCCTGCTAAGTCAATTGTGTTACCTGGTGTGTTTTGTGCCAAGCAGGGGATGCAGAAGATGATCGCTGGTCTAGAGCAGGCACGGGACAGCGAAAAAGACATTAAGAAGGAGATTGCCACGCTGACCAAGAGGGCGGAGAAGGCTGAGAAGGACAGTTTGTATCATGCCGACCTGTGGAGAGATGCCAATAAAGAAAATGATGAGCTAAAGGCCCAACTTGAAGCTCTCAAGAAACAGGCGGAGGAGAACGAACTGGCCCTTCATCAGGAGCTGGACCAGGCTCAAAAGGCGGTTAGCGATGCTCATGATGAAGGCGTGTTGGGTGCTACACAAAATTACGTGTGCCAAATGCCCACTATCAAAAGGACCATCTGGAATGCGAGCTGGGAGAAATGCCTCGCAGTACTGGAAGTCCCCAAGGACTCCCCATATTGAGTGAACAGGCACTTCCCTGGTCAGCCCTCTGTGGCCATCCAGGAACCACAAGGTGACCAATTCCCTCTTGCACACTCTGACCTTCCTCCCTCCAACGTGACTCCAAATGCTGACCAAGACAAGTCTGCCAGTGCTGACTCTATTCCAAAGGAGGGCGGTCGGTGATTGTGGAGGAGCTTGACGCAGAACCTCAGGACCCTTCAAAGTCTGCTTATGGTGAGGTTACCGTCTAATTTTTGTTTTTGCTCGGCGTGCATGGCGTTAGTTGGCCGCCTGTGGCCTTGTGATACTTTGATTGATGTTGGAGTTGTTTCTCCTTAAACTTATCTATTTGCTTGTTTATGTTTGTCTGCTCGGCCCTGGTGGCCTTTTTAATTGGTGAATGGTTTTCGTTACCAGTTGCTCAACTTGCTTGTACTTATTGCCTATAATTCACAAGGCTAAGTTCCTTCGTACTTAGCTATGAACTGCAAAACCGGCTAAGTGTTTCGTTCTTCGTAGGTGAACTAAGTATGCTCGTACTTAGCAATCAATCTTGAGTAATTATTTGTTTACCACAACTTATGCAATGTGCCGTTTGTATTTAAGTATATTCGTACTTAAGCAATTTTTCGTTTGCTCCAAATTATGCAAATATTCGTTTGCGACTAAGTATATTCGTACTTAGAAAAAACGAACCAATTATTTATTTGTTACTAAGCATATTCGCGCTTAACTGAAGCCTTGCAAATTTTCGTTTGCAATTTCCTAAGCGTTCTCGTACTTAGAAAATATCAAGCAATTATTCATTTGCAACTAAGTGCATTCGTACTTATCAAATACTCATGCAATTTTCGTTTGCAAGCTGTCAAAACCTATGGGTGCAGCGCAACATGTACGTACTGCTCCCCAATATGGTTTGAGCACCTTCGTGCTCATCCATATTTCAAAAATGCAATAAACACAGATGGATGTAAAAGTGAGATTGTATTCATAATCTGATAAAAAATACCTTGGAAATAATTGTATCAGCAATGTCAGAAAATAAAGCTAAAGGTACCTTCTCGTGGTGCCCTATTTATTAACTCATAAAAGAAAACAAAATCAAGAAAACGTTGTGACTGTATGCGTAGTCACATCTTGCTACTGATAAAACCGACGTAGGTTTTGCACATTCCATGGTCTGGGAACTGCACAGTCGTCCAGGTCGGCCATCCTGTATGCTCCAATCCCAGCTACGCCAGTAATCTTGTATGGGCCTTCCCAGTTCAGCCCAAGCTTCCCATCAGAAGAAACCTTTGTGTTGGCCAATACTTTCCGTAGGACTAGGTCTCCTACCTTGAATTCCTTAGGCTGGACCTTTTTGTTATAACTCCTCCGCAGCTGCTCCTAGTAAGCCGCCAAAGTTATCAATGCTCGCTCTCTAAGCTCCTCAGCCAAGTCGAGTTGCTCTGCCAGGGCTTCATCGTTGCACCCCAACTCCACCAAAACTGTACGGTTGGTTAGCAAACCTACCTCTAATGGGATAACAGCCTCAGTGCCATAGGCAAGGGAATAAGGGGTCTCACCTGTGGATCTTCTCGGTGTGGTCTTGTAGGCCCACAGTACGATGGGAAACTCGTCGGGCTACTTTCCCTTCTTGCTTTCTAGTCTCTTCTTAAGGCTTTTTAAGATTGACTTGTTTGAGGCCTCTGCCTGGCCGTTGCTTTGAGGGTAGGCTGGGGTGGAATAGTAGTTTCGTATGCCATACTGGGCACAGAAGGCTTTGAATTTGTTCCCAAACTGTGACCCATTGTCTGAAATAATGGAGTATGGGACGCCAAACCGTGTGATGATTTTACTCCAAACAAATTTTTCAACCATGGCTTCTGTAATTTTTGCCAAGGCCTCACCCTCAATCCACTTAGTAAAATAGTCTGTTCCAATCAAGAGGAATTTTCGTTTCCCTGTTGCCATGGGGAGTGGACCCACGATATCCAAACCCCACTGAGCAAATGGCCATGGATTAGTCAATGGCAAAAGATCCTCAGCTGGTGCACGGATCAAAGGTGAGTACCGTTGGCACTTCTCGCATGTTTTGACAAACAGCTTCGCATCCTCCTACATGTATGGCCACCAATACCCTTGCGAGATTGCTCGGTGGGCTATGGACCGTGCTCCATTATGACCACCACATGTCCCAGGATGTATCTCGTGTAAGAATTTTTGTACTAAGGCGGGGTGCACACACAACAAGTAAGGGCCTAAATAAGATTTTCTATAAAGCTTACCTTCTGGGGAGAGCCAAAATCTAGCTGTCTTGACCTTTATTTTGTGTGCCTCCCTCTTGTCTTCTGGCAACATACCGTCCTTTAAATAAGCAACAATTGAATCCATCCAACTCAGCCCAAGGTCATTCTTCAACACCATTTCTACCGATCTGCCAATGCTCGGCTCGCCTAGGTATTCCACAATCACTGACCTTTTAAATTTTGTTTGTACTGATGATCCTAGGCAAGCGAGTGAATCCGCATGAGCGTTTTGACCCGAGCTAATTTGCTGGACATGGACGACCTCAAATTTATCCAACAAATCCTTGGCTGCTTCCACATAAGCTGCCATTTTTTCACTCCTTGCGGTGTACTCTCCTGACAATTGATTTACCACCAAACCGAGAGTCACAAAATACTCTCAATTTCTTTATTTTTAGCTCTCGAGCATTCCTAAGGCCGGCGAGCAAGGCCTCATATTCAGCAACATTGTTCGTTGCACCGAACCCGAATCTCAACGCTTGTTCCAGGACCAACCCCTCAGGGGAGATAAGTACAATACCTGCCCCCGCTCCTTTGTTGCATGACGAGCCATCAACAAAAAGCTTCCACTCTGTTGGGTCCTGGTTGGCACTTGGTATGGGCATCTCAGGTCCTGACTCCTTCTCGTGGAGTGGAGGTGGTGGTGCCACCCGTGGTGAGAATTCAGCCACAAAGTCTGCCAAGACCTGTCCTTTTATGGCCATCCTTGGTTGATAGTCTAGGTTATACTGGCTCAGCTCTACCAACCACTTCGAGATCCTTCCAAATAAGTCCGCCCGCTGAAGTATTGCCCTTACCGGGTACTCCGTGTACACCGAAATTGGATGAGCTAGGAAATAATGTGGCAATTTTCTTGAAGATGTCACCAAGGGATACACCAACTTTTCTAGTGGCAAATACCTTGTCTCTGCCTCTAATAGGACCTTACTTACAAAGTAGACGAGCGCTTGCTCGGTCCCCCTTTCTCGTAGAAGTGCCGAGCTAACGGCATGCTTGGATACAGACACATACAGTATAAGCCGTTCCCCAACATGTGGAGATGAGAGCAAAGGTGGGGTAGATAAGTATGTCTTTAGATCTACAAACGCCTGTTTTTGCTCGGCTCCCCATTCATATCCCTCTCGCTTCTTCAACAACTGAAAGAAAGGCCTGCACCTATCTGAGGATCTGCTAATGAACCGATTCAGTGTCGCTGTCATCCCTGTCAACTTCTGGACTTCCTTCGTAGTCCTAGGATTTTCAAGACTCCTTAAAGCGGTAATTTGATCGGGGTTGGCCTCTATCCCTCTCCTTGTTACCAAATAGTCTAAGAACTTCCCAGAACTGACTCCAAAGGCACATTTTGAAGCATTCAACTTTAACTGATACCTTCTTAATATCTCAAACGTTTCCTTCAAATCGGTTAGATGCCCTCATTTTTCCTTGCTCTTCACTACCATGTCGTCTATGTAGACCTCCATGGTTTTACCTAGCTACTCTTTAAACATAATGGTGGCCAAGCGTTGGTATGTTGCTCCTGCGTTCCTCAACCCAAAGAGCATGACTTTGTAACAGTACAGACCTCTTGGGGACATAAAAGAGGTCTTCTTCTGATCAGGCTCATACATGGCTATTTGATGATATCCTCGGTATGCGTCAAGGAAACTCATCCTCACATAGCCCGCCGTTGCATCCACCAACTGGTCAATTCTGAGGAGTGGAAAGCTGTCCTTTGGGCATGCTTTATTTAGGCTGGTGAAATCCACACAGACCCGCCACTTCCCATTCTTCTTTTTTACCACAACAGTGTTAGCCAACCATTATGGGTAGTACACCTCTTTTATGGCATCTGCCTCGAGAAGCCTGTCGACTTCTTCGATCACAGCGTCAGCGTGCTGTGGTGCCGATCTTCTCCTCTTCTGGATTACTGGTTTATGTTGTGGGTCCACGTTCAAGTGGTGGCAGATGACCTCGGGGTCAATTCCTGGCATCTCCTGTGGTGTCCAGGCGAAGACGTCCATGTGGTCCTTCAAGAAGTCCACCAGTTCCTTTTCCTCCCACTCGATCAAAAAGTACCTCTCTAGATCATCCTCTTTAATCTGTACCTTTTTTAATCCTTCGACAACTTTCTGGTTTGGATCGCCTCCCACGTCTTCCAAGGTTGGCTGATCGGGCACCTCCACAGTATGCACGTACTGAGGTTTCAGTGCTCCTTTCAAGATCATATTGAAGCATTGGTCAGCCACCTTCTGGTCTCCTTTTACCACTTCAATGCCATCCGGCCCCGGGAACTTGATCTTCTGGTGGTAGGTGGATGGTATCGCTATCATCTTGTGCATCCACGTCCTGCCTATAATCATGTTATAGGTGGATGGAAGATCTACCACTAGGAAATCAGTCTTGAGCACAATTGATCATGCTCGTACTGGTAAAGTTACTTTCCCTAATGGCCACACTGGGTGTGAACTGAAGCCGACCAGTGGTGTCAAGCTCTTCTTGAGGCTTTCGACAGGTAGGTTCATCTTCCTGAAGGTACTGTAGTACATGATCTCGGTGCTCGCCCCTTGGTCCACCAAAATCTTTTCCACGTCATACTCCCTTATTCGTAGGGTTATGACCAGGGCGTTGTTGTGTGGAAGAGTGACTCCCTCCAAGTCTTTATCGGAGAAAGTTATGGGAAGCTCCACTACTTCCACTTCCCTTGTCCGCTTCAAGCCGAGCTTCAGCGCCTCCTGTGAACTGTGGACTTGACGTACAAGCCGCACCTCGTTGCTCATGTAAGGGGTTGTCAGCCCATGTATCATATGGACAGTCCCTTTTGGGGGCTTATCACAGTCCATATCCTCGTCTTGCTCGGTGCACTGCTGCTCGTTCGCCAGTAATTCTTTCAGGTGCCTTGCGGCCACTTGCTCGTCTAAGAACTTTTTGTATTCTATGCAATCCTCAGTCATGTGGCCCCAATCTCGGTGGTAGCTACAATGCTGGTTGGTCGCTCTTCTCTTCTGTGGGTTGCTAGTCATCTTTGGGGGCCGCCTAAACCATGGCTGGTCTTTGATACGGTACAACATCTTATAGATCGGCATGTTGAATGCTGCCAAAATACTAAAGTAGGATTTTGGATCCGGGACATCCTTCCTCTCCGTTCCAAATTCCTTTCTGCCAGTGTTGTATTCCTTTTTATATACTTTGGATTCCAGAGGTTTCCTGAGGGGCATCTGGAGCCGTCCTGACACAATCTTGCCTCCTGATCGGATGATGTCATCCTCTACCCGGGCGTGCTCTTGGATTCTCTCCATCACTTTGGCAACGGTCTTGACCGGGTGCATAGTAAGTGATTCTCGTAACTTGATATGCATGGGTAGGCTTGTTTTGAATGTTGCCAGAGCGTACTTCTCACTGCAGTTTTCAATCTCGTTGAAAGTTTACCAATACCTCTTGGCGTACTCCCTCAAGGTCTCCTCGTCCTTCTGCCTCATTGCCGTCAAGACATCAAAAGTTTTTGGGGCAGCTCGGCTCATGAGAAATCATGCACAAAACTCCTCAGCAATCTGTGCCCAACAAAGTATCGATCGTGCTGGTAGCTTATGATACCAACTAAGCGCCACCTTCCCAAGACTGGAAGGGAACATCTTGCACAGTACGGTGTCATCGTTCTCATGCATGAGCCTGGCCTGCTGATAGTGTTGGATATGCATGACGGGGTCAGTGTTCGTTTCATAGAGCACGAACGTGGCGTGCTTGACCCTACTCGGCATCCTTTCCGTCCTAATCCAGTGGGCTAGGGGAGAGGCCGCTATTTGCCCTAGGGCTTCCTTTGCTGCCTCTCATGCAGTTTTTGGGCCACCTTCTGGGCGAGCGTCCCCATACCGATCCCTGGCCCTTTGCTCGTTGGACCCAGATCTCTCGTATCTGTCCCTGGCATGTTTCTTTCCACCCTCCTTCTCATGGGAGTGGCTCCTCTCTCTCCTTTTTCATGGAGACTCCTTCCTTCTTGTGGACAAGTTTTCTTGTGGAAGTCGATTCTTGGCCCTCTTTGGTCCTTCCTCCCGCTGGATGGTATGGGAACGAGAGTGGAGGTCTTTTTCTGCTTCCTTGAGGCACTGCTTCAAGTCCTCAACTTCCCGTTCTCGTCGGGCAAGTTGCCGTGCTAATTCCTCGGCCTCTTGCTCCCGCCGATCACGACTCTTCTCGTGGTCGTGAGATTTTTGGCCAGAGTTCCTCCCTTCTCATGGGGGACTCCGTCCTCTTCTCTCTCCTGAAGGGGACTGCTCCCTTTCGTACCTTACAGGGGTTAGGGACCGTCGGTGTCGGCCCCCGTAGTTTGGTATCTCTTGTATCTTTTCATAACGCCTTGATGCATGGCGCTTTCGTGGCACAGTAGGGACCGTTGGTGTTTGCTTTCCTTTGGTTTTCGCCGGCTGCGTGATTAACCCATCGTCTCGTGACGTTGCACGCCTGGGAGTAGGAAATACTGGTTCTGATGCTGCCATGGATTGATTTTCTTCCTAATCACAAAAACAGAGCTTTTTTGTGCAGTTTCCCACAGACGGCGCCAATTGTAGAGGGTGGATTTCACGTATCTTGTTAGTGCCTCTAAACCTGCAAAATAAGAAATAGTTAGAGCACCTTTGCCCCTGATGGCAAAGGCCCTCCGATGCTTAAGTTAGTATGGAGATACTAATTAAGCCAAGAACAATGCATTTAACAGTGTGTTACAGCGTACCTCTCACCGCAGGCATAATGCATGTATTTATAGGTAGAGGTTAGCTTGTTGATCAAGGGTCCTCGCTGTCACGCCCCAAATTTCATAAACATAATTAAGTACATAGTCCACGTGGAGGTCAACACCTTCCACGGTCAAAGTAAAATTTCATGTTAAAAGTCAACAAAAGTCAAGTTTGGTGTACCCAAATCAATTACATAAGCCGAATAGTCTACACAAATTTCTAGTAAAAAATACATGAATTACAAGTTAAAAGTTCATCTTTTCAAAAAGTACTACTAGTCCAAGATGATCATGTAACTCGTCCAATTAGCTTTCAAAACATGAAGTCATGCATGCACATCCACACGCCAAATCATGGTCCGCCTTGTTGAGTACTTGAAATTATAAGGGTGAGCTCACTAGCCCAGTAGGAAAACATCTATCTATTCTAAATGTAAATGAGATGCTCATGAGGTACAACAAAGGAAGGAAATTCAATAAGAGTAACCAAAGAAGTCACGGAAAGTCGAACATAGAAGAGTAATTTAAGATTAGACACATTCGATTCACAATCACTTCGTTGTGTCCAAAACTTACCAAGTGTACCGCTCATGCTCTCTATACACCCTCATCATGCGTCTTATTCGATTATTCCATTCAATATAATCCGGGCATACCATAAAGGCCCCGTGTCACTCCGGGCATACCCTTTCGGGCCCCGTGTCAATCTTTTCATCATTTAATATCATCTCATGCCCAATTGATTTATTTAAGTGTCCATGCAATAGCTCAACTCAAATCAACACTCAAAAACTCTAATTCGTTCCATAACCGTCAACTCGCGTCATTAAGTGTCAACTCGTCACTTGAAACCCAAGGGAATTTAAGAATTCAACACATATCTTTCGTGATGTTCATGGTAGGCATCTTAAAGCATTTCAATCCAATAAGAACAAGCGTAGCACTCACGGAACTCAATCGAAGGTCAAAGGATCAAAGATTTACAAAAGGCTAGTTGGATTGATCCATAAGCAAAGCTGGATTGATCCAAACATGCTAAGTGGATTGATCCATAGGCAAAGGTGGATTGGTCCAAAAGTGCTAAGTGGATCGATCCACAGGCAAAAGTGGATCGATCCAATGCCCTATGTTCCCAAAAAAATTAAAGTGGATCGATCCAAGAGCAAAGGTGGATCGATCCAACTGGGTTACGAGCCAAATTTTGCACAACTTAAGGAGATTTTTTATGGGTTTTGATTCAAGGGTTTTGTGAGAGCTTTGAAAGGTGTATTAAGCCAACAATTTGGGATCCAACAACAACAACAACAAGTGAATACAATGTAGGATTCATGGGTTGGGCTCATATGGCATTTTCTCCATTTCCAAAGTGGTTAAAAACACAAATAGGGATATACCCACAAACAATCAACATATTGCATTGAGAATTGATAGAGATTCCTGTAGACACCCTAATTTTGATGACTTGTGCATCCCCGATGATGAGAAGAACACGAAATATACCTCGGAACGCCTCGGGTCAAACAAAAAAACAAACCCCCCTGAATCGTACGGCCTCCCTTTCAGAACCGCACGGCCCAGAAATCTCTTGACACCGTACGGTTTCTTTAGCCACACCGTGCGGCACCTCCTTGCACACCGCACGGTGCCTGTGTCCCATCTCCGTGATTCCCGCATTCGTTCCAGCAGCTCAAAATCGTAGCGTGATACGTTACCCCTACTGTAGCTCATCATTTTGCATGGGAGAGTACGGCAACCCTTTGCCTATATATGCCCACCCTCGTCAACCAATTTGGGTAGGAGAGAGAGACCTCTTACCCGACATACGTACCTCACAAATTCGAAAATCACCTTGTGAAATCTTTGCCTCTCCACAGACCTTACTATATTCACTTTGTTCTACAAATTCGAAAGCCAAAAGCCTTCATCCTCATCCCCAACTGGTTTGTCTCCGAGGTATAAAACACATTTTGATTCAAGCTCGTTTCTTCTGAGGGGAATTTTCGCTGGGTTTAGGAGAGGTTCCATACCTCCTCCGAACCCGGTGAATTCGAATTTCACCAAATAGAGTGACCCGTGGGTCATTTCTCGCCTTTAAGGAAAATGCCGTGAACACGATCAATGCGTTTTACGACATTTGAACCGAAAGGTACATTATAAATCTTTTCAAAAGGTTTTGGTTGAGAAATCACGTTTTGCCGTATCAAGAAAACATCATCTTCTTTCTCTGGTTCGAAAACGAAGTTTTTTTAAAATAATGCAACAGTGGCACCGCACGGTTTCAGCATAGGTACCGTGCGGTATATGTTTAGACACCGCACGGTGTCAGTGGCAAAATGTGATTTTGATGCTCTGTTTTGTGATTTCTGGCTCTCTGTTTTCTGAAAAACTTATAAACCTTTTATTACAGTTTTCTCCCCACTTCTACTTCATGCACTTCAGTCCCTTCATTTTATTATTTTATGTCAATTAATATCAATTCGTATATTATATGATTCATTTGTTGTTTTAACGTATTATTTCTTCCCGTTTCATTTATAAACTGTTGATGTGAATAAAAGTTTTGATAAAATCTTTTTCAGAAAAATTCCACAAATATTTAGTAGAGACCGGAGAATTCTGGGCACGCGGGGTGCATTTTTTTAAACAAAACCTTCCCCTCGGGTAACCTGGCTCCCGAGCCCAAATCTCTATTTTACGCAGACCAAACCCTTTTTCAGCGGCACAAGAGTCATATTTATTTTTCTAAACGGTTTCTCGGGTACCTAACATTTTCCAAAAATTAAACCCCGGGTGGCGATTCTAAATTTTCTTTTTCCCAAATCGCCCTTTTTCAAAACAACATCAAAGAGCGTGGCACCGTCCACAATTCCCCTACCTCTTGGGATTGAGCTTGAAAACCCTTCCAAAAGTAAAACCCAAACCCTAGCTTCAAGATCCAAGAATGTTCTTCAAACCCCGGAGTGAAATAAGCACACCAACGCGTAGAGCACGCAATTTTAGGAAGCTTTTGTGAAGGAAGTAAGCTTGGAACTTAAGGGTTGGCTTGGATTGGTGGAGAAATGAGCTTGGGGAGCTATGGAGGAGAGAGAGGGAGGAGATGACTGATTTTTTGGGGAAAGAGATGAGTTTTCTCTCTCTTCTCTCACCACACACACATATACATATCTTTATAATTACACCTCAAGTCCAAATGTGACTTATGTAAACCAAACACACCCTAATCAACAAATTTCTCACCAACACTCCAACACTTAGTCAATTTTGTCATTTCATTCAATTTCTCACATTTCCCCATTGTTATTTACGAAAAAATAAATATAAATTTCCGGGTCGTCACACTCGCTGCCCTAGTTTCCTTATCTCGTCAGGAAACCCTTCCTAATAGGACTCATCCTATTAGGTACAATGGCATTACCGTACTGGTCTTTCACGGTTAATAAGACTCCTTTCCACATAAGACTTATTCCCATATGTTCGTGCAATATGATTCTCAATAGGATTCCACATTCCTTATCTGATATGGAATGCTCACGTCATTCCCTTAAACCACAGGATACGCCTCTTATCACGTAAGAGAGTATCCTAGACTATTTCAGAACGTCTTGCCGCCCTGCTAGTTTAATAGCGGTGTAGCCGTGCTGCCACATAGCTCGGCTATATTGTTGCTGGTCTGTAGACCCTAGGACTGAGCTATTCGTAGCTTGGCCTGACCTTGCACCTTATCGTGGTGCCGTGGTTGATTATGTATTGCGCACGTGGCTGTACTTGTAGCCTTCCTACCTCGGCTCCCCTTTTGGGTACATTCACATTGTATGGCTGAGCTAGGGCACCTTAGAGGGGAGTACGGACTTTACCCTCTCCAATAATTATTGCTATCCCAAGTGTGTATGAGTTCATCTCAACTGTTCATCAATCTCTTACCAGTTTTTCTTCTCTCTCAATTCAAATTCAATCTTATTTACAGATTCTTTCTTAAAGTTAAAAGTTCAAAAATCCATGCTTTTGCTTAAAATTGCCCTTGGATGCTTTGTTGAGGTTTTGTTATGAATTTATGAAGTTAAAAAATCACTTTTAAAGTTAATTACAATCAAAGTAAAGCATTCTTGAAATCTGAAGGCAAGGTTGGAACTGTTGAATTTGAGAGACCTTGAGCGCCCAAGGTGACCTTGGGCGCCCAACCTCTGTTCTGTTAACAGATTGGTTAGCAGCTTCTGCATCTGTCATCGCTCTCATTGTTCATTCTAATCTTATTTTTTGTTTTCATCTCATTCTGTTCATCCATAATCTTGTTTATAATCATATGTTATCATCATCATTTCATTGTAAATTACACGCGCACATAAACACCGTAATATCTTATATTGTATTTTATCTCGTGTACATGCTTTATATCTTATTTGTGTATTTTAAGCCAAATTCTACACATTTTACGTCCCACAAATTATTTAGTAAAGACCGGTTCACGGACCGGGCGAGGAGGGTGCATTAAAACCCTTCCCCTCTCGTAACCAAACCCCCGAGCCCAGAAATAAAAAGGTTTTCGCACGACCGGTAAAATCATTTTCAAAACGTGGGGCATAAAAGAGTCATTTTTTGGTTTCTCGAGTTCATTCCTTAAACTCGAGTGGCGACTCCAAAATCATTTTCAAAATCAAATCGAATCGCCAAGAGCCATCGTGTGGGCTGCCGCCCGACGGGTGTCCACAATTGGCTTATGTGGGGAGACATGAACGACTTGCTTTGTGCGGCGAAAAAGAGGGGTGGCCTTCACCGCCCTCCTTGGTCTTTTCGGGGATTTCAAAAATTTATTGATGATTGTGGATTGGTGGATTTGGGTTTCAACTGTTACCCGTTTACGTGGCGGAATAATAGGAGTGGGACGGAGTATTTCCAAGAGCGGCTTGATAGAGTATTGGCGACCCCATCTTGGTGCCCTCTTTTTGATCAAGCATCAGTTACCCACCTCAACACGGTTGGCTCGGATCACTCTACCCTTCAGCTGAAGCTTATGGCAGACTTACCACGTAGTCGTGTCCCATTCCGTTGTGATGCGAGATGGCTAAAAGATGATGAGGTCCATAATGTGATTCAGCAAGCTTGGTCAAGGAATTTTAATGGGTCTAGATATTTTTCCGTCTGCAAAAAGACTCAGAATTGTCGTATTGATTTAACAAACTGGAAACGTCGCAAACGTATGGACTATCGGTGAGCTTAAGGACCAGGTTACTAATCTTAAAAATTCTACTCGGGGCTGCCTCCTTCTTTGATGAATTCTCTTATATGGCAGCTTACAAAAGAGTGGGACAAAGAGGAAGTCTTTTGGAAAGAGAAATCAAGAGTGGACTGGCTTAAGAGCGAAGATAGGAACACCCACTTTTTTCATGCCTCTGTTTTGCAGCGTCGCTCTATCAATTGCATTTCGGGTATTGAAACGTCAAATGGCAGTTGGATGTCTAATCCGCAAGAAGTACATTCAGAATTCCAACGCTACTTCTCTACTCTATTTACGGCCAATCCCACCACCTTTTACGCTCTGTGAACCAAACCCTTATTACACTTATTCCCAAAGTTGGCTACCCCACAACCCCTGGTCAATTTCGCCCAATCAATCTCTGTAATGTCTCCTACAAGCTTATCACGAAAATTCTTGCTAACAAGTTATGGCCAGTACTCCCTGCTATTATATCTGAGAATCAAAATGCCTTTGTTGGTGGACGACAGATTTCAGACAGTATACTTATTGCTCATGAACTTATGCATTCTTTGAAGAACAAACGCACTGGAAGGAAAGGTTGGGTAGCCCTTAAGCTTGATATGGCAAATGCTTACGATCGTATTGAATGGTCTTATTTGGAGGCAGTATGTAACACCCGACTTTTAATTTGTGTTTAAGTATTTAATTTCGTGTGCGTTACTTGAGTTAATTGGCACTAATTAAAAAGTATCTGAAACGGAATGTTTTATTGGCCGGAGCAGCGCAACCTGAGGGGTTGGTAGCACGGGATAAATTTCCCTTATAAACCCATAAGCTTCCACGTTTTCTTCTTCTCTGCTTAGTCACAAACACATACACCAGACTCTAGACAGAGAGAGAGAGAGAGAGAGAGAGAGAGAGAGAGAGAGAGAGAGAGGGAAGAAAGGAGAAGAAGAGAAGAAGGAAAAGAGGGAAGAAATTAAGAAGAGAACTTTGTTGGGTTTGATTGAAGCTTTAATTTAGGTAATTCATACTTCTTTGTGCTTGAATTCCTTAATTTGTTGTTGATTTCATGTTATAGATGGATTAATTTCAGTAGGTTATGGTGTTGGGTTTGGTTCTTGGAGTATAGAACTCATGATTTCGTGGGTTTGATTGTAACCCACTGTTGGAGTTTATGAATCTGGATTCTGACCTGTTTTCACAAAATTATTTCGGGTACTTAGAAAGCTCATAAATTTTTGATATGTTTATAGTAGGTTTGTCCTTGTGTCTATTGTATTGTGTTAAATTTTCAGAATTTCATTCGTAGTACAGAAAATAATAAAATTGTTCTACCGAGCTGCTGTCGTGAACTTGCAGTGCAGACAACACTGTTGCACCTTACGACAATGGCCGTAACTTTGTCTAGGAAGCTTGGAATTTCAATCCGCTTGATGCGTTAGAAAGTAGATTCAATAGGATTTCAGAATTGATAGGCTGTGTGGCTTAATTATTTTCCAGTGATAGCAGTGTTTAATTTGAAGTTGGCGTAGCACTAGTTCTGCAGAATCTGCTGCGAGCTGCGAGCTGTTCGTTCGTTTGTTGTCAATTTTAAAATAGTTGCATAGCTCAGAAAATTTTGAGTTTTTAACATGGTGTTCTTGGATGTGTCTAGAGGGTGTGGTAAAAATATTGGGACATTCGGATGAGTAGATTAATTCTGTTAATTCGTTGACTGCAGGGGTGTCGGATAGTTCAATGTGTGTTTATGCACTCATTTAGCATTTAAGCTTGAATGACTTGCTATCTTTGGTTTAATTGATGTTTCACCTTTAGAACATGAATGATATTGTACTAATTGTGGATACATGTTACAGAGACTGAAACGGGCACATCCGAGGTGCCGAAACCATAGTCGTGTCTTTCTTTTTGGAGACCGAGGTGAGTGTTTGATTCGCAGATGTTTTTCTTGGAATTGAACTGTGGCTTCATGTCGATTAGACTTCGTGTCGAACTGTGGCTTCGTGCCGTGTTGGACAATTGAGTCCTGAAATTTGGCTTTGTGCCATATAGGCTTCGTGTTGGACTATTACACATTTCTATTGTTAATTGTTCAGTTTATTTGAACTACATCTATGTCTCATTACACTCCTGGAACTCGAACGAACTCGTTCGAGTTCCAGTTTTGCAGGTTTTGTAGATGTCCACTGCTAGTCTCGCTGGGTGGTCGTAGCCTTACTCGGGGTTGCTTGTCGGGAGTGCCGGCAAGGCTTTGGCTAGTTTGTAGTAGAAATGTAAATTAGTTTTTTTCTTTTCTTTAGACTTCCATTGTGGCTTGTAAAGACGTTAATTTTGTGTTATCAATAAAAGATAAAATTGTTTTTTTTTTCTAGCTTTAGACATTAATTGGAGAATTCATGTTGTCTTGTTGCACTCTGAATCGGATTAAACTTAATTGGAGGATTAGTCCGGGGCGGGGTGTGACACAGTACTTCGCAAGTTTGGGTTCAACGATACTTGGACGCGCTGGGTAATGGCATGTATCACTACTGTATCTTTTGCTACAGTAATTAATGGAGAAAAGGGCGATCTTTTTCTACCTTCTCGCGGTATCCATCAAGGTTGCCCTCTATCTCCCTATCTCTTTATTCTTTGCGCCGAAGGTTTCCACTACCTTATCCAACAATCTACAGAGATTCGTGGTCTAACTGGTATCAAAATTGGTAGACATTGCCCCCCAGTCTCACATCTATTTTTTGCCGATGATTCTCTCCTCTTTTGGGAAGCCTCAGAACCCGGTTGTCAAGCTATTAATGGAATCCTGCAAAAATATGAAACGGTCTCTGGACAGATGATTAACAGGGACAAATCATCTATATTTTTCAGCCCAAATACCTCCTGGATGTTAGACACAGGATCTCGAACGCTCTGAATATTCGGTTGGAACAACATGGCGGTAAGTATTTGAGGCTGGCCTCTATTATCGGTAAATCCAAAACTGCAGTTTTCCAATATGTAAAGGATCGTGTCTCTGCAAGGCTTAGAAGCTGGAAGGATTCACTTCTTAATCATGCTGGGAGAGAGATTATGATCATGTCCGTTGCGTTAGCGATGCCCAACTACATTATGCAATGTTTTCTTTTGCTGAAACGTGTGTGTAAGGATTTATGCAAAATGATACGAAATTTCTGGTGGGGCTCTAAAGAAGGAGAAAACAAAATTTGTTGGGTTAGTTGGAAGGCTTTATGTGACAGCAAAGCTTAAGGCGGTTTAGGGTTCCGTGATCTCCATGACTTCAACCTTGCTTTTCTCGCAAAACAAGGTTGGAAGCTTGTGAATGGTCCTGATTCACTTTTGTATCGTTTGCTGAAAGGTCGATACTTTCATGCCAACTCTTTTTGGGAGGCCTCATGCCCAAATTCAGCTTCTTGGGGTTGGAGGAGCATATGCGCGGGGCACACTATTCTAAGGAAGGGCTGGTGTTAGAGTGTTGGTGATTGTCAGTCCATTGATATTTGGCGGGATCCGTGGCTGCCCCGTCCATTGTCGTTCCGTATTCTTAGCCCCCAACCAGCTCTACTTTCAACTCATCCGCCGATTCGCTATGTTGCTGACCTCATAAATGCTGAAAGCCACACCTGGAATATTCCATTAATTGAGAGCCTTTTTTATGCTATTGATGTGGAAGCTATTCTCTCTATTCCAATCAGCTCTCAAGGGTCTCCAGATAAAAGAATTTGGCATTATTCAGATAACGGTGTTTTTTGGATCAAATCGGCTTATCATTTGACTAGAGAATGCAATATTTTGTGCAATTCCAGAGTAAGGGGAGAATCTAGTTCAAGCCCTTCCAACGATGGTCTTTGGAGGCATATTTGGTCCCTGAAAATTCCAAATAAGGTCGGAATGTTTCTTTGGAGGTGTTTTCATAATGCAATTGCGGTTTTCTATAATTTAAATTGCAAAAACATTGATGTCTCTCCTTATTGCCCGCATTGCAAATCTGGGATCGAAACTATTGAGCATCTTATTTTTCAATGCAAACTTTCTAAAGAGGTATGGCGATCCTCCCCTTTTTCCGAGGCAATCTCGTCGGCGTGGAACTCTCTTTCCTTGGTCGATTGGTGGAATAAGATGATCGGTCAATTCAATGGTAGTAGTGATGGTATTGATATGCATGCTCTCTTGGCTTCTATTTGTTGGTTTCTTTGGAAAGGAAGGAATAAGACTTATTTTGATCTGCAAGCATGGTCTAGTGCTGCCATCTTTGATAAGGCTATTTCCTTGTGTAGCGAATACATGGCCGCTGTTAATCCTATTCGGCCCTTGCCCAGTACTAGCACTCCCCCTCACCCGTCTTCTTGGCTCCCCCCTATACGTGAGATTATTAAGTTAAATGTTGATGGTGCTCTAAACAAAGCGAACGGTAGATCTGGAGTGGGTGTTGTCGCTAGGAACTATCTTGGTGATGTCTTGGGGTCTGCCTCTATTCCGTTTTCTGGGCTTATGTCTCCACGTTCTTGTGAAGCTTTGGCCTTTCGCGAAGCCCTAGTGCTTGCGGCCAATCATGGTTTCTCGAAAATCATTGTCGAAGGTGACTCGCTACAAGTAGTTCAAGCACTAACTCAAGCTGGGAAATCTTTCTCGGACTGCCGCGCCATTCTTTCTAATTGCTTGGGGCTTTTACCTTTATTTTCATCTTGTTCTTTTATTCATGTGAAGCGTTCTTGTAATAGGGTTTCTCATGCTCTGGCTAAGCGAGCCCTATTAGGTGCTAGATTGGAGTGTTGGGGGGGTTCTGTCCCTCAATATCTCGCTAGTCTAGCCCATGCTGATGTTCGGTCTTCGGACCGCTCTCTTTCGTAATAAAATACTTTATGTTTCCGGGAAAAAAAAAAGAAGCTATAGACAAATAATAATATAAATAGAGTACTAGGACTTCGGCGGCTAGGGTGATCATGCATCATTCACCGCGGCTGCAGTTGAGGTAACGACTGGAGGAAAAATAGATCAACCAGCAAAAGATACTTGTAAGATTTTTGTTATTATAGAGTCTTTTTAATCTATGAATTTTTATCCATGAGAGGCTAGACTTCTAAACTAGGGTTAATGATGAAACCTCATGAATATTATTGATTGATTTTTTGCATATATTTTTCCTACTTGCGTTAATTATCTATTGTTCTCGACTCAATTAATTATTATGCATGAAACTCGGATATGGATTCAATCGGCATGTATGGGTTTTTTTCCATGATTTGATATCTGCATATTAATTGAATTGCTTGGCTTATTAAAGTTGATATTTAAGTACAGGGTATCCATTGTGATTTGTTTTCACGGATACATTGGATGATTTTGGCTTAAACTTTTGAAGCAGAGGGAGAACATATTTATCGTTAAAAGAAAAAAGAGCTTACTATAATATTATCCATGGTCGTTAAGATTAGCTTCTAAAATCATTGTGTAGAATCATAGGAAAAATCATTGCAAAAGATTAATCGATATATAATTATGGGTGTGGATTCCGAGACCTTAGTTAATTTTTCCAACCATTAAACTCCATTATTTTTGCGTACAAGTTTAATTATTTTATCGTTAATTTATTTAATTTTTATCTTCCAAATCAATCACAACTTTTTGTCAACTAGGTTAGGGTTTAATCACTTTAGATTATTTATTTTTCCTATGAAAAAGCACCAGTCCCTGTGGGTTCGAACTCGCTCTTGCATTGCTATACTTCAATACGATTCGTGCGCTTGCGAGTACATTAAAATTTCACAACAACTGATATTTGGAATTGATGTCGTGGCATCAGTATCTTCTACCTTGCCCGTTTACCTTTACCGGGAACCGAATGTTCTACTCGATAAGGCTGCTTCTAATTTTCGATGATCCGACGTCATCGATTTGATTTGATAAAATAGGGGTGGGGCAAAATCCGGTGTCAACAATAGTCCAAATATTCAGCAACAATAACAAGCCCGACTCTCTAAATAAACCCTCATCAAATTTGATTGTTCCGAACAGAGATTAAAGACACACACTAAAAGAATTTCTAAAGGTTAAACAAGACGTTACTCCTTTTATGACACCCATAAGAACACCCCAACTTCCTTGCGTACTTATTTATGACTTTTACTAGATTACCCAAACCTCACTTTGTAATATCCTCAATTAATAATCATCCAACCCCAAGTTCGTAAATTCAATTCACATTCTGAGGACTGGTTCTATGCAATAATCCCAAGCCTGATGACATCCTCTCGTTGTGGTTTCGAAGCCGCCCCTTTACATAGTTCCCACAAGTAAGAACACCAATTGTAGTAACATACACGTTAAGAAATCCAAAAATGCTAATAATCAAGGTGAGTAACAGTTCATGTCACGTCAGCACTACGCCTAGTAAATCTCATCTTATCAGCTCCTCAACACCTTTATACCTTCGATACTTTCACAAACACAAGATAATATTTATAGACCAATACTAAAAGCCTCACAATGACATCTCATCCTTCTGCTCTACTGTCTTAATAAGGAAACATACTCATACTTCAAAAGTCCATCTCCATAAACCGTGGGCAACCCCAAACACTCACATTCTAGCACCCTGTGGTCATTTTTGATCAACCGGTCCAAGCTTCCCAATAATGCAGAAACTCATTTACCTATTGCCATACAATTAACACCTAATAAACTATACGACAAGTTAATCTGTCAAAGTCAACCATGAAAACACTTCCTTAGTCTAATCATCTCAACGAGTGAATCCCACCAACACTTGTTATAGATCATCTCCAAACAAAATCCTTCCAATACGGTGCCCATTTTTGGACTAGGTGTGTTGGTCCCACCTGACACAATTGAAATGCATATATAAACACTTATTAAGACATAAAATACGGGCATATTCTACCGATAGTTGAAACGATTCGAGACTTTCGGAAAAGTTAGGTCAATTAAATAAAGTCTAATCTCTATAATTAGGTGATGTAATTCTCTAGATGATATTAATATTAATGTCCCAACGTACCCCACACTGATTAGTGTATCCCCATGCTCAATAGCATCATTGCCCATCTTAATTTCATCATAGAGACACTGACAAAAACATGTCCAAAAATTTGAACTCATTATGAAAAGTTCATTTCCACCAATTTCGTACACACTGCTTGAGGGGTGTTACTACAGTTATTACATTCAAAACTTAACTCCAATGATCAATTGAATCTTAAACAAATAACACCCAATCATCTGGGACCCCAAACGTCAACATGCTACAACAAGCAAGGCCACTGACTCCCAGTAATACCAACCCACATTAAGTCATAGTGGCACTAAAGAAGGATAAAGACAACCCGGAGAGAGGAACCAATATTTAATATGCAAAACAGGTATTTCAGTGAACATATCCTTACTATCGTCACATTAAGCACTTAGATCACATAGAGAACATCGCATTTACAAAGTAGGGATGTAATACAACCGCTAGCATTAACACCTGCTTTTACACACCTCCACACACGCAGGTGGTACGAGAGTAACCTTAGAAGTTTGTTTTGAAGTGTGCTGGCCAGTCACTCTTCAAATCAATCCTCTAGGTCATTCTTAAACCCCCACGACAAAACAAGGAATTTCAAACCCACTTTTACCACTAGTGACACAATTTATACAATCAACGCATTCATTCTATTATGTGGTTAAACCTCCATTTCTCAACATACATCAACAACAATAACACAATGAGGTCAAAACCTCCAACGCTGCCCCAACACACGTGTACAGCTCGACACCATGCTTAAGACCATATGCACAATGGTACCTCAATGACACATCCTTAAGACCATATGCGTAGAAAATCAAATTTGAGTAAGGGGTTGTGAAGTATTTGTGGAGAGATGGGTGAGATTTGTAGAGAGAAGGAGCAAAAATGAAGGAGATGAGTGAGAGAGAGAGGGCCGACTGATTGTAGGGGGGAGGGGAATGACTTTTCTCTCTCCTCTACACCACATATACACATTGATGAAATTGCACCACACCCCCTTGTATTGACTTTTGTACTTCTAAATGGCCCAAATTCACTTTATTACATCCAACAACCCACAATCTAATACATTAAACATTTCCTCACAATTCCCCAACTTTATTTACAGAAAAACAATTTAAATTACAGGTCTTTACATAGTTACAAGTTACTAATGTTATACTGTCAAACCCTCAATTTTATAAAAGATAATATTTCATAATTCCACGTGGATGTCAACAAACTCCACTATCAAAGTCTACCGTCAAATTACAATAAGTCTACGGGTCTCTCGTACCCCAAATGTTATTACATAAAATATTATAGTGATTACATGATTGAAGTCACGAGATGAAATTCAAAAGAAATAAAAAAATATATTTACAATGTTGTCTTATCAAAATAAGTCCCAAAACAACAAAATCATTCCTTCAATGCTCTTTGAAAACATGCAAGCACACTTCACGCAATCATCCTTATGCTCCATGCTCGATACCTGAAATTGTTATGGTGAGCTCATTAGCCTAGTAGGAAAACGTCTACATACTTCAAATGCAAATGAAATGCTCGTGAGATATAGACAAGAGGATTCAAGCTATAGACAAGACGAGGAAAATTTTAGACAAGCTCAACAGATGAAATCTTGCACAAGGAGTCTTAAGTTTTATCAACCATAGCACCACCGTACCCGACTCGTACCCCATACGTCGCATGTGTCCAAAGTGTTCATTCTTCGTATTACATGTTCATAGTTATCCATTACCACATTCCTCGTGACACGCCCGTAGGGCGGACTGAGTATCCTTCCGGGCATGCCATATAGGCCTCGTGTCCACTTTCCCCTTGGCCAAGGTCCATTCCTCGCGAAATGTCCCAAGGGCAAACCGAGTATCCTTCCGGGCATGCCATATAGGCCCCATGTCCACTGTTCATGTTCTCATATTCAATTTATGTTCATTCGCATGGTTATAGTGTCAACGTATCCCCACACCTCTATTTGTCATTCCAAAATAGGGTTTAAGTCCCTAGGTATCAATACTCAGAAGCTACGGTATCAATACCCAATTCCTTTAGCACATTTAAGAAAAAAATTTCAGAACCTCTGGGTATCAATACCCCGACAGACAAAAGGATCAGAACTGCTGGGTATCAATACCCCATATCTATGTATCAATACCCAACACACAAGAGTAGGAAAGCTTAATAAACTTGCTGGGTATCAATACCCTGGAATCTGGGTATCAATACCCAGTCTACTAAAGCCCCAAAAGAGGACAGACTTACTGGGTATCAATACCCAGCCCACAACAAGCAATTTTTGGGCTTTCATTAGTATTACTAAATCAAACACTTCCAATGCTAAATCTCCAAGTAACAAGCTAGAGGGAGATGGTTAAAAAACCAAATTGAGTAGGGGAAACAATAATCAACAAGAATCATGATATTTTTCCAAAGCAAAATGTCTAGAACTCAATTCAAAGTGGGTTTTCTTGCAACTAATGGAGGGTATCACCAAATTGAGCAATACATGGATGAAAGATTAATAAAATCAAAAGGGGATTCAAATGAGGCAAAGATATTGATATGCTTTCACCCAAACTTACTAGAAATATGATTTCAAGAGGATTAAGCACAAGTATAAGTAATGAGAAGGATATAGACACACCCACATTGCATAAACATTAAGAATGTGTAGAAATTCCCATACCAAGATGAGATCAACCTTCCAAATGTGTAGATCTTGAAACCCTAACCCTTTCTCCAAACTCCTAGTGAAATACCAACCTCCGGAGTGAAATGAGTAGTACCCGTGCTTCAAAACGCGTAGAGGAGTTGATTTTGTATAAGGGTTGTGAAGGAACTTTGGAGAGATAAGGTGATTTGGTGATGGAAGAAGAAAAAAATGGAGGAGGAAGAAGAGAGAGAGAGGGACTGAATTTTTTGGGGGAGAGGATATGTCTCTCTCCTCCCGCACACCACATATACACACACCTAACACAAATAATTACACCCCCGGTCTCTGTAGTGGCTTTTGTAATGCAATTAGGTCTCAAACTCCTTATAACACCTCATGATCCAACACTTAAACATTCAAAATATTTCCTCACATTTCCCCAATATTATTTTAAAATAATAATAATAATAATAATAACTTTATTTTTTTTATTTTTTTATAAGTCTTTACATTCTACCATCCTTACATAAAAATTTGTCCTCAAAATTTGCCCAAGTGCACAATCAAGACAACTACACATATCATGCATGCCACGCATCGCGTATCGGACACTGCATTCTATGAAATGCAATAAACAAACCCTGTACCCACATTGATTGAGCCGAAAACAACCCCGGATACTTCTCTTTCACCCCATCCTGTCTTTCTCACGTCGATTCCTTGCTCCCAAAATCATTTCATAATACCCGAACTAGTTAAACCGATTTACCCCTTAAACATTTACTCTTAAGAATTCTAAGATACATACAGGTGTCTCCCAGCAAAGATACTTCCGTTTCCTACCCTAAGTCAAGTCACTCCAAGACACGAAGTGAACCTAGTACACCTTCCTTGAAAGCTCAAGCATCACTCTAAACCTCCACCTTGTTCTCCATTCACGAACTTCTAGACTTGTTATGTGTGTCGTGTCCCATTCGACGCGCTCATTACTACAAGTTGTAACTTGATGAGCCCCTAATATTGTACACATCCGGGCTCATCTAGCTCATTTAAATCACACATGCACGCGCTTTAGCGCCTTTATATGATTGATGTTGTGCAAGGTGCATTTTGTAGGTTTCAGGTACACTCGAGCGAATAAGTGCGTTTTAGAGACTTTGGGAAGCATCACAAGTACCCGAAGGCCAAGGGCCCCATGGCACCCCATTACCGAGCTTCGAGAGCCAAGAAATGAAGATTTGGCCAAGGCTCGGGGAGTTTAAAAGTCACAAGATCAAGCCGGAAGGCTAAAGCCGTGTCCAAGGCTTACAAAGACTACCGGTGGAATCCGGTACTACCCAAGTGTCCACGAACCCAAGTGCTACCCTTCCCGAGGTTCGCACAATGTTTGGAAGTGTTTTAGAAGAGGTTGGTAGCACACAAGGCCAAAGGGGTGGCCTAGAGATGAAGAAGCAAGCAAAAGACCAAGTGTATCGATACAGAGTCCCCCTGGTATCGATACAGATGAAGCCCAGGGAAAATGGAATTTGAGCATAAAGATCTGTATCGATACAGAAGCTTGATGTGGGAAAAAAACATAGATCTGTATCGATACAGTACCCTTCTGTATCGATACATATGTGATCCGGGCAGCATTAAAGCTACTTTAATACTTTCCATAAGTGGAAAGTTTCCACTTTAGGGGTTACTTTTTGTATTTTTGAGGAGAGAGAATGGCTTCTTGTATAAATATCTCTCCCTCTCTCCCTCATTACTCTCTCTACCTACCTAGCTTAGTTAAGTTTTATATTTTTCCTCCATTGTTATGTTCTTCAAGCTTTCCAAGTTATTTCCTTCAAAAACTCAAGTAAGTAGTTGATGTATTTCATTTATTAGTTCATTAAAAGTTCTTATAATCTTTAGGCCTTCTATAAAATCTAGTTTATTTCAAAGTTTGTTGGTTACATCTTATTCTTAATTTTCTAGCTTCTCTCCTTGAAAACTCAAGGTTGAATGTGTTGTTAATGATTTCTCCAAGGATTATTGTTGTAGGCAAGCTTAGGATAAACATATAAAATAAGTTTTTAGCATCACGTGTCATGTTCTTTATTTCCTTTATCAAAATTGTCAAGTTCTCTACTATGTTGAGTGAGTAGTTTACATAGGCTTGGTCATGGAGTGATTAGCACCCCGTGACTTAGGTTGATTCGCTCTGCTCGCCGTGTGGTAAACATTTCTTGTTTAGTAAAGTTACGGGTTCATCTTTATGTACCAAAACCAGGGGTTGTTAACCTCATTGATCCCACGTAGGCAAGACATACGCTCCTTGCTACGTGGGATGCTTTGGGCGATGTCACCCTCGAGATTTGCCATTTTCTCAAAGAATCTTAAACTTTACCGAACACCATTTCTAGTTCAAAGATGAGTTCAAAAGCCAAACCTTCCGTTCGGAGATGTTTAACGACATCTCCGAGCCAGTTATTTTAGAGGAGAATGAATCAAACCGAATCATGGGTGTTGAAATCCCCTAGACTTAGCCTTGCTTTTAATTAGCTTTTTAATCTTCCGAGTCGTTCTCGAAGTCTAGAGAATTCCATCCCAAATCACAATTCAAAGTTTGCCGCTTTAAGGCTAAAAACCCTTACACGCAAGACAATTTTCACGCTTGGTACGTTCGGTCCCTGTGGATTCGATCCGATCTTACCGGTATTATGCTATCTCCTACTTAAGCCCTATGCTTCGGGCAATCCTACTAAATAAACAAAGTTGGGTGTAAAGCATAACTAAAAACCATAACTAAATCATTATCACCCAAAAAATACATTCCATATATGACTTTACCATAAGTTAACTAGTTTATCTAAACACACATCCCCGAATGACATCACTAAGTTTAAACATCAACTATTTTATGTGGTTCAATTTCTCTTTATTATCCACCATCAATGCGGTAACCATATCATCTCCAGATTTTATAAGGCATTAATAGGTTTTACTTAGTTATAAGCTAAAATCTCTTTCACCGAAATCTCATCTACCACCGTGATTAATCCATGTTCAACAAACCCCCTGCATTCGCATGATACTCATCCTCAAGGTTCAACTCAACTTGCCTAATATCCTTAGATCTACTAAAACTCATGACCACCTCCAAACGTTGTTTCTACCTCGTTTGCCACTTGAAATCAAACTAACTAAAATCTCATACTTCAATTTATAGTAGCGATTTCCCAAAAATTTCCCTGAACCCTTATGAAATAATAGACTCAACAAGATTGACTTACTTATAATAATCCACCCTATTTCACCCATCTCGACTTCCTAACCCAAGCCTTAATGACGTGACGTCAACTCGCTACGCATCCTTCCACGTAAGACGTAAAATTCGTCTAGTAACTACACTTCACATAGACAACGGAATAATCAATCTCACACTTGAGCTGGATCGGACATCACCAAAGATTGTTGGAGACAAAATTTAAAACCTCAAGATTGCACATACTCTTAATATTTCGTATCAGGACATTGAACCACAGGCTGACAAAATTCACAACTTACTCTTTCAGCATTAATAGAAAACCTGCTTATACTCGAATTCCTTCACTAGATTCTTATCCATCATCATGGCCAATCCAATTATAAAATATATGCTCTATGCCCCACAACAATTATCACCAAGGTTCAAGACTTAGCACATATCCAACTAGGCCTATTCGGGCTCACCCGCACATCAAATTCTAAGAAACACCGGGAATCCCATCCACAATAGCCACCACTTAAGAGACCCTAATACCCGGAAATTATGGTTTCATAAGCATGACACTCATCATTAGAGTTGTTTTCCCACAAGTTTGCTATTAAAGCCTCAAATAGTTTGCAAGATCGCTCTCTTAGATCCTCATAACCTTACCACTTTATTAACAACTTTAGTCCAAAACCGGGCTCATACTCCTAGCTAGCACCACAACTCCTCAGCTCCAACTACTTCATCCATTCCGATAGCTACTAAAACTGTGTCTAAAGGGGGAAACTTAATTCTATTAATATAATCTCACCAAGCCTTCCTAAGTTGCCGGTTAAACTAAATTTCACATGACCATTTTCCGCTCATCAACCCACTCGATTCGTCAACTAGAAGGAAACAACTTATGTTAACTGTCCAACCACAATCCTCAAATCGTGACTACAACTTATCATACGGTCATCCACTTGAGTTTTAAACATCAGCCTAGATATCACATCTTGCTATACACAACAGGTACTCAACTGCGCAGCTAAATGACACACGCTACCCAAACTGTCAATAACTTTACCACCCCAATTCTCATTCGTATCTTGCACAGAAAAACTAAAGTTCAACCTGATTAAGCCATCAAACTTCCCTAGGTTCTTCAACTGAAACCTATGTATTCACTTTCTAGTTATGGGACTCTCGTTTTGTTACCAAATTCCAAAATCATTCACTTTCATGAAAGTACATAGAAACCTCCCAACGTAACTTCAAACCCTCATCTATGTTGTCAACCATCTGCAGTTCACAACATAAAATGTTTAACTTTACCCAAGGAGCACCACCTTAAAGTGGGAGAAACAATCTACAAGATTATCGACCAAGCTCGAACTAACATAATCTCAGAACAACAATTATAACCCAATCTTGCCCAAACCATGCAAACCAAGCTCTCTAAACCTTTACCGTTACCGCCATTTCCTATACAGCCTTCAAGCACGAATTTCTATTCTCCAAATTTTTGCTTCCTAGGTACACACACACACTTATCATTGGTCCTATAATCAAATAGATAACCTCTTATTTTCTAGCCCCAAACTAACTATTAAAACCCCAAATTAACCACTCGCCATCAATCAAATCTCCATGTTTTGTTAGTATGGTCCACATATTCAACAACGGTGTCAAGCCCAATTTCTTTCACAGATTATCATCAATTCTGATTACCTTAAGTAGAGCTTAAGGAAAATATCGAACTATTTCTAAAGGCTAAACAAAGATAACTCCATTTCTATCATCTAGAAAGGCACCCTAGGTTCCTCATGTACTCATCTATAATTTACCCGACATCAAAACTGTAATTTATAACATCCTCACAGTTCCTAACTAACCCCTCATCAAAACTCTCCATCACGCATACCGTACATCACCGCCTCAAATTCACATTTCCGTCCACGTCCTGAATATTAACTTCATCTAGAAATTTCAAATGTGAAATCATCCTCCCTGTGTGGCTTCCACAAATAGAACACCGACTTTAGCAACATACAAGTTATGATATCCAAGACTGCTAATAGGCAAGGAAAATAACAATTGGTATCACGTCTGTTCTATGTCTAGTAACGTCCTTTCATCACCACAAGACAATCTTATCCACTGGTACTTAGAATCTCACCACAACATCTCATCCTTCTAATCAACTGTCTTATAAACAAAACACGATTATAGACCAAACGGTTTTCCCTTTAAATCATGGATAACTAAAAAAAACTCACATCCTTACACACGAAACCATTTTCAATAAGCTGGTTTTGGCTACCAATACCACTAACTCATTACCCACTGCAAACTATAAAACCCAAGAAACCACATGGATGTCAAAGGGCTAATCCCAACAATGAAACAATTTCCTTTGCCTAATTACCTCAACATATGAATCCTACCAACACGCATCATGGTCCATCTCCGAACAGAGTCTTTCCCACATAGTCTTTCTCTTTGATTATTAATGTCGAGCCTCATCTCATACAAAAACATATAAACCCCTATTAAGATACCGAATATAAATGTGTCCTACCGACAATAGAAACTATTCGAAACTCTCCGGGAAGTCAAACCGCTTAAACTAAGTCTGATCTCCTTAGTCTGGTGATATGGTTATCTAATCAATATTGACATTTCAATGTATCTCACACTACAAATAACAAATCTCTATCGCAACAACGTTGCCATCAAACTCAGTTTCATCATCTTATAAAAACACTCGCACTGGATTCCTACGTGTTAAGAAAGATCGATTCTACCAATACTGTACCCAAAAGCTTGAGGAGGTGTTACTATAATTACCACATCTAAAACTTAAATCCCGCTGCCAATTTAACCTCAATTAACCAACACCCAGTCAGCTGGGACCCCAAACCTCAACATGTTATTACAAGCAGAACCACAAACTCAGAATATCACTAATCAACAATAAATCATAGCGGTATTAAAAATAATGGAAATAGCCTCAAGGAAAGAACAAACATTCAACATGCATGATAAATATTCCAGCAAATATGTTCTTAATACTGTCATCTTTAGGCACTTGGCACATCTATCATATGAGGAACCTCATGCTTATACGGCATGGATATAACGTAACCACTCGTATCAACAACTCACAAGGATTCTTAAGTTTAATCAACCATAGCACCCCCGTACCCGACTCGTACCCGATACGTCGCATGTGTCCAAAGTGTTCGTTCTTCGTATTACATGTTTATAGTTATCATTCCATTACCACATTCCTCGCGACACGCCCGTAGGGCGGACCGAGTTTTCGGGCATGCCATATAGGCCCCGTGTCCACTTTCCCCTTCGCCAAGGTCCATTCCACGCGAAACGTCCCAAGGACGAACCGAGTATCCTTTCGGGCATGCCATATAGGCCCCGAGTCCACTGTTTATGTTCTCATATTCAATTTATGTTCATTCGCATCGTTATAGTGTCAACGTATCCCCACACCTCTATTCGTCATTCCAAAATAGGGTTTAAGTCCCTAGGTATTAATACTAAGAAGCTACAGTATCAATACCCAATTCTTTAAGCACTTTTAAGAAAAAAAATTCAGAACCTCTGGGTATCAATACCCCAACAGACAAAAGGATCAGAACTGCTGGGTATCAATACCCCATATCTATGTATCAATACCCAATACACAAGAGTAGGAAAGCTTAATAAACTTACTGGGTATCAGTACCCTGGAATCCGGGTATCAATACCCATTTTACTAAAGGCCCAAAAGAGGACAGACTTGCTGGGTATCAATACCCCAAATCTGGGTATCAATACCCAGCCCACAACAAGCAATTTTTGGGGCTTTCATTAGTATTACTAAATCAAACACTTCCAATGCTAAATCTCCAAGTAACAAGCTAGAGGGAGATGGTTAAACAACCAATTTGAGTAGGGGAAACAATAATCAACAAGAATCATGATATTTTTCCAAAGCAAAATGTCTAGAACTCAATTTAAAGTTGGTTTTCTCGCAACTAATGGAGGGTATCACCAAATTGAGCAATACATGGATGAAAGATTAATGAAATCACAAGGGGGTTCAAATGAGGCAAAGATATTGATATGCTTTCACCCAAACTTACTAGAAATATGATTTCAAGAGGATTAAGCACAAGTATAAGTAATGAGAAGGATATAGACACACCCACATTGCATAAACATTAAGAATGTGTAGAAATTCCCATACCAAGATGAGATCAACCTTCCAAATGTGTAGATCTTGAAACCCTAACCCTTTCTCCAAGCTCCAAGTGAAATACCAACCTCCGGAGTGAAATGAGTAGTACCCGTGCTTCAAAACGCGTAGAGGAGTTGATTTTGTGTAAGGGTTGTGAGGGAACTTTGGAGAGATAAGGTGATTTGGTGATGGAAGAAGAAAAAAATGGAGGAGGAAGAAGAGAGAGAGAGGGACTGAATTTTTTGGGGGAGAGGATATTCTCTCTCCTCCCATACACCACATATACACACACCTAACACAAATAATTACACCCCCGGTCCTTGTAGTGGCTTTTGTAATCTAATTAGGTCTCCAACTCCTTATAACACCTCATAATCCAATACTTAAACATTCTAAATATTTCCTTACATTTCCCCAATATTATTTTCAAAATAAATTAAAATAATAATAACTTTTTTATTTTTTATTTTTTTACGAGTCTTTACATATACGTCAACCTCAATGATGTTCTTGTAGAATTGTTTTGGGGACTTGAGGCTTTATGAATCACTTCAACTAAGACATCTGATTATGTCAAGTCTTATAATTTTATACGTGTAAGAAACTTCAGAAAGCATCTGTTTAAAGATCTAATTTTACCATTAATAGTCTGGTTTCCTATAGATAGACTTTCATCATTTCTTTTCATAACCGGATGTCCGGGCCAGCTTGTGCGCAACTCGACGAATTCTGGGGTCCTAGAGGTAAGGACCGAGTATAACCCCTAATAGCCCCAAGAGTTTGCTAGCAAGGGGAATTGGACCTGAGACTTCAGATGAGAGCAAACCCTTAAGTCCTTAGGCAAGATCACTTAGCCAACCCCTTGAGGTTTATTTTCATCATATCTTGTATGGTACTCCCACTGTCTCTTTTTAATTGTGTGGCTTCGTAAATCCAACTTATTAAACAAACATCAGCATTACATCTTTCACATCAACTTTATCTCCACTTTACACTTTCCACATCAACTTTTCCCTCCACTTTCTAAAATTATCCTCCAGTTTTACCCATTAACTATTTACCCACTAACTTTTCAAAAGGGCAAAATAATAATTTTACAAACTTTTACCCATTAACTTTTCAAAACACTTTCTTATTAAGGGATAACCCAAAATGAAAAACTCCACACCATAAAAGGGATGGGGGAGTAGTAATCTTATTATGTCATTTGGTTTGAGATAAAGAAGTTGTAAGTGTGACTTCCTTGATGATTATGTGTTGGTGAAACTTCCTAATTTCTATGTTTAGATACACTTCTTTAATGATGTTTGTTTTTATGACCTTTGTTTTGTTCTTTCTTTGTTTTGATTGCAATCTTAGAATCCATCAGTCAAAAAGTTTATTCATTAATATAAAAATAAATGTTACAACAATAATGAGCACGCACAACACACATGGTTAAGATCATCAATGAAAGAGTGTACTATACTCGAAATTGCAACTAATTAATCTACTATCTTTTTTTTTCCAATTCAAGTTGATTTAGTCACTGAAACTAACAAGGCATGTGAAGATATCATATTCAATCATCTTAAGCAGCATTTCCCTAGCCACAAGGTCCACAAGGTTTTGGATGGAAAAGATATTTCTAATTGTTTCCTTAATTCAATTTTTGTGTGTCTCTTAGTCCATTGGCGAGGAAACCACTACTGGTTGTGGCGTTATGGAGCAAATTGATGAACCAACTTTGGAGAGGGTAAAACCTGCACTCCCTCTTAGGTGTCCCAGCTCGGCCATACAACGTGGACAAACCCTACTAGGGAGCCGAGCTAGAGAGGCCACGAGAAGGGCCAGGCGTGCAATACGTAGTCAACCATGGCATCTCGATAAGGTGCAGGGTTAGGACCGAGCTATGAATAGCTCGGCCCTAGGGTCGGCAGACTAGCAACAGTATAGCTGTCCTACGTGGCAGCATGGCTACGCCGCTATTGGGCTAACAGAATGGCAAGGCGTTCTGGAATAGTCTCGAATACTCCCTTACGTGATAAGAGGCGTATCCCGTGGTTTAAGGGAATGACGTGAGCATTCCATATCGGATAAGGAATGTAGAATCCTGATGAGAGTCAGATTGCATACATATATGGGAGTAAGCCCTATATGGAAAGGAATCTTGTTGCATCAAGAAGACCAGTGTGGTAATGAAATCGCACCTAATAGGACGAATCCTATTAGGAAGGGTTTCCTAACGTGATAGGAAAACTAGGGCAACGAGGACCCCTAGTCAGCAAACTAACCTACACCTATAAATACGGGCATCATGCCCACAGTAAAATGTACGCTGTAACTCATTGTTATATGCATTGTTCTTGACTTGTTTAGTATCTATATACTAACTTAAGCATCGGAGGGCCTTTACCATCAAGGGCAAATGTGCTCTAACTGTTCCTTTTTTGCAGATCTGGAGGCAGCATCAAGTTACGCGAAATCCACCTTTTACAATTGGCGCCGTCTATGGGAAACTGCACAAAAAAGCTCTATTTTTGTGATTAAGAAGAAAATCAATCCATGGCTGCATCAGAACCAGTATTCCCCACTCCCAGGCGTGAGACGTCTCGAGATGACGGATTAGTCACGCCGCCGGCTAAAATGAAAGAGAAACAAACACCTACAGTCCCTACTGTGCCACGAAAGGGCCATACATTAAGGCGTTACGAGAAAATTCAAGAGATACCAAGGTACAGGGGCCGGCAACGACGGTCCTTGACCCCTGTAAGGAATGAAAGAGAGCGGTCCCCTTCAGAGGGGAGGAGAGGACAGAGTCCCCCACGTGAAGGGAGGAACTTTGGCCAAAAATCTCGCGACCACAAGAAGAGTCGTGATAGATGGGAGAAAGAGGCTGAGGAATTGGCACGGCAACTTGCCCAACAAGAACGGGAAGTTGAAGACTTGAAGCAACGCCTTAAGGAGGCAGAGAAAGATCTCCACTCTCATTCCCATACCGTGCGATGGGAGGAAGGACCAAAGAGGGCCAAGGATTGACTCCCATGAGAAAACCTGTCCACGGGAAGGAAGGAATCTCCACAGAAAAGGAGAGAGAGGAGCCACTCCCACGGGAAGGAGGGTGGAAAGAAACATGCAAGGGAGAGATACGAGAGATCTGGGTCCAACAAGCAAAGGGCCAGGGATCGTTATAGGGACGCTCGCCCAGAAGGTGGCCCAAAAACTGCATGAGAGGCAGCAGAAGAGGCCCTAGGGCAAATAACAGCCTCTCCCCTAGCCTACTGGATAAGGATGGAAAGGATGCCGAGCAGGGTCAAGCACGACACATTCGTGCTCTATGAAACGAACACTGACCCCGTCATGCATATCCAACACTATCAGCAGACCATGTTCATGCACGAGAACGATAACGCCGTGCTGTGCAAGATGTTTCCTTCTTGTCTCGGGAAGGTGGCGCTTAGTTAGTATCACAAGCTACCTGCAGGATCGATACTTTGTTGTGTACAGCTTGCTGAGGAGTTTTGTGCACGATTTCTCACAAGTTGTGCTGCCCCAAAAACTTTTGATGTCTTGACGGCAATGAGGCAAAAGGACGAGGAGACCTTGAGGGATTACGCCAAGAGGTATTGGGAAACTTTCAACGAAATTGAAAACTGCAGTGAAGAGTACGCCTTGGCGACATTCAAAACGAGCCTGCCCATGCATAGCAAGTTACGAGAATCACTTATTATGCACCCGGTCAAAACCGTTGCCAAAGTTATGGAGGGAATCCAAGAGCACGCCCGGGTAGAGGATGACATCATCCGTTCAGGAGGCAAGATTGTATCAGGACGGCTCAAGACCCTCCTAAGGAAACCTCTAGAGTCGAAGATGTATAAGAAGGAATATAATACTGGCAAGAAGGAGTTTGGAATGGGGAGGAAGGACGTCCCGGATCCAAAATCTTACTTTAGTGTATTGACAGCATTTAATGGAGAGGGTAAAACCCGTACTCCCTTTAGGGTGCCCTAGCTCGGCACAGCAACACGGATGTACCCTACAGGGGAACCGAGCTAGGGAGGCCACGAGTAGGGCCAGACGCGCAGTACATAGTCGACCATGGCACCACGAGAAGGTGCAAGGTCAGGACCGAGCTACGAATAGATCGGTCCTGGGATCTACGGGTCAGCAACGGTATAGCCGAGCTATGTGGCAGCACGGTTACA
>JAXBDA010003292.1:0-35717 GCA_036023075.1 Gaultheria prostrata | reverse complement strand
GTGAAAATTACGAATACGAAACAAGGCGCACTCACGACACAAAGAAGAGAGCAATCAGTCAAGGGAGTATTGTCTAAAAGCCTTTTAATCTAGCTCCGATACCATGTTAAAGTATCAAACATAAAATCAATTAGCAATGAGTAGAGAAGCTGCCCAGACTTATGTACGAATTTTGGATGTTAAAGTTAACCAATGTGGGACTATCTCCAACAATTAAAAGGGATGGAGAGATTACAGGCGCATAGAGGTACAAATTGAATGGGACAACGGCCAAACTAAACAAACCCCCCCCCCCCCCCATATAATTCTCATCATTATTCAATGAACGTATGCATCCCCATATAAATTTGGATGAATTCGTATCAGTCTAAGAATTTCCAATTTCCTCGAGCAATTATTCCTCAACCAAAGAAGCAAATAATAATGACGAATACTCAGTGCGACGAAATTGTTGAATTAGATTTATATTCTATTATTTTGATAATAATAGAACAATTCCCCACCTCCAAAAAAATCTCTCACACAAAATTCTCACCCTCCCTTCAAAAAATAACATAAAATTCCCGCTCCCCGCATCGTCCCTCTCTCATAATTTCATAAATTAGAAAAACCCTAAAATTTTGAGAATTTAGGATAGCAGATTGGAGGCTTTTATAGCCTTGCAACATTTCCTTGCAGTGTAGATAGATACTCCAGCAAAACTCCCTACTCTTTGCCCAGTTAAGAAGAACAAATACAGTTGATAGTTGGTAAGTCATCGAGAGGTTTTTCCATCCGGTTATTGAAACATGATTTTTTTTTGTTAGATTGACGTCTGATACCAAGACCTGTAGATGCAATAGTTAAGAGAGCGAATACAATAGCTCTGGGTAGCAACGCTATGGGGAGGGGAAGACCTAAATTGACATTAGATGCGGTTGTGCGCAAGGATATGAGTATAATGGGTCTGAGTGAACAAGTAGCCCTTGATAGAGCTCAATAGAAAAATAGGATTCATGTAGCCGATCCCAAGTAATTGGGACATAAAGCTCGGTTTGGTTTTGGGTTTGGTTCAGACTGATACCAAGACACGTTTATTTTTTCATTAGTTTGTGATATTATTTTTTGTTGGGCGTCATATCGTATTTTTAACGTGTTACAAACAATGCGAATCCCCTCCAATCTAGTTGATGAATTTGGCTGTCTAGCTCCGGGCTTACAATAATGGTTGAAACCAATCACTTGTAGAGCTCAAGAACTTCAATTACTTCAACAATCATCTTGATCAGATATCTTTTGCCAACGCGGCTTCTGCCTCATCGTCGAGGCGTTGGGGGTGCTCTCCGACTTAGTTAATTAGTTAAGAAGCTGAGTTTCGATTACGAGTTGAATTTCTACTCCAAGGTCAAACATGAGTATTCGAATCCGCTGAGATCAGCCGCCGCAGCAAAACTAGCAGAGTCACAACAACAATAAAATAAGTTGTCGGTGCGGCAGAGCTTGCCGTGGGTGGTGGCTCCTGCGACGGAGAGATGAAGCTATTCTGGTGGTGGTGTTGGTGGTGGAAGTGGAGAGAATGCTAGTGCTAGTAATTTTTTGATAAAATTGGTGCCCAGGATGCTCTCGTGTTCCATTTTTCCTCCAAAAGGGTGCCCAGGTGCTCCACGTCGTCGTTTTGGTGTGCCTAGGTGCAACATTGTTTTTTCCATTAGAAGTTAACGGAAACGGCATGGGCCTAATTGATGAAATTGTGTAAAATTTGGAGGTTTAATTAATATTGAGTTAAGTTTGGAGGCTTGTCGAACATTGCGATAAAAGTTCACATTCTTTTTTTGAAATTTCCCTACTAACAAAGTCAATCCAAAAAAGACCCACAATATGCTGGAAACTGGATCGTCCCTGACATTCAACTCCGTATCACCTTCAAATAAACATAAAAAGATAAATCTCTGGGCGTGCGAGTGTATTTGAGAGAGAGCGCGAGAGAGGGGGTATGGAATCTATGGATTCACAGAAGGAAGAAGCATCAGTTCCATGGCGCCGCTTATCCTGCACCACAGGCTTCGATGCTCTCTGGTTTTGCTATGGTAAGCCCTTCTCTTTCCTCGCTCGATTTGAGTTGCATTAATTTTACACAGTACTCGTTAATTTGATCGATCGATCGATTGTTCAACTCTAAGTTTTTCTCATTTTGCTAGGAAGTTCAACTTTAAGCTTCTTCTACTTCTCCTTTTTTTTGTTTATTTTTTATTTTTTATTTATCTCAATTTGCAACTTAAAGCTTTAATCCGTCGTTTCTGATGGATTTCCCAGCACTTTTCTCCTTGTAAAGCAATTTAGTCTTTTGGCAAGATAATGGCTAGGGTTGTGGTATTGATACTTGTATAAACACTTTTTGTTTCTTGTTACCGAAAATACTTATTTCCTTTGTATTGCCTGGCCCATTCTGCATTCATTTTCATGAAGCGAATATTGGAAATGAAATTTGCTGGCGTTTTAACTTTACAACTTGGGATTTAATAGTTAATTTTTAAACAACCAACCAACTGTTATTGATTGAAATCACCAAAATAGCCGATAAATTTAACCCATTGTTATTCAGATCACCTACCTGAAAAGACACGGCATTTGCGGGCATGGTGGTGGAAGGGCGGAGAGGTCTGGGCAGGGGTTAATGATGTACAGGCGGGTGATTGAAGAAAAAATGACGTTTAAAGTTTTCTTTAAGATGAAGGCATTTTGGGGTCAGATTACACCTTTTAAGCGGATTTGGGAGAACCCCGGGGCTTGAAAGAACTAGTTTGGGAAAGTTTGGGTTCAAATAAAATCACTCTAACTGAAAGTTACTTAATATAAGCCTAAGAGAATGTTGATAAAAGTGCGGTTTAGTTGTGAGAAACAAGCCTTTATGAGAACTGCTTTGAAATTACATGCCCACCAAGGCGACCCTAAATATAGGAGATGTAGGTAATCTTTGATAGTTTATAACATATGTCCAGTTCAAGATACTGAGGAATTAAGGAAAAAGATTATACTTTTTCTCCAAAAGTGGAATGTGGTGCACAAAAATCTGCAAAAAAATCAACTGCTTTAGATACGGGACCTATTCACAAGCAACGAGAATCCAAGAAACAAACCCCTTCTCTCAAAGAGAAGAAAGAAAAGTAAACAGGGAACATCTGGATTCAAAAAATTAAGTAAGTAATGCACTGTGACCGTTTAATTCTATGGATAGTATTCATGTAATTCCTGAGAAAAATATAGTCGGTGCTTATTTCAAGAGTATCCGCCGAGGGTTGTTGGTTGTCCTGTATACCCGCAGTTAGAAAATGAAAAACAAAAACAGATCCTAGAATGCTGAGATTGAGGCCTACAAACAGAGGAATGGAGCTCAAAATAATACTTTCATTAGAGATACTTATCTTCTTTCACATGTTTCCGGTTCCATTTTGATTGGACAACAGTTTCATTCAGATCGTGCGGTTGCTCACTGCAGTTTCAGTCACTTTGTCCCCTTAATTTTTTATATCCCTCCTTCAATGCCTTTTTGTTCTCTGTTTAATTTTTTTCTTTTGTTGTCAAACAGATGGTTTTCACATTTGTCAGCTCCAGTCCATCAGACGCAACAATATTATCAGCGTGGTGTCCTCAATAACTATTCGAGAAATGGATTGCAATTTTCTGTTGCTTAAATCTGGAAGCCAAACGATCTTTTGAGGTGAAGGTATGTCCTTAAAGCACCGTATGAATGATTATTTATGTTGTGCCCGACATGGCTACTAGCAATCTTACATGCATGGATTCTTGAACCAGATTTGGTATAAGCCAAGGCCAGAGGTGTTTGCTAGTATTTCATTGGAACGTTTAATTTGAAAATGACGGACCATCCAGCATTTTTATTTTTGCGTGCTCTTCCTTTCCCTCCATTGAGCCTTTCCTTCAAATCAAGCAAACCCTGTACTTATATATGTTCTGTTTATTCTTTATCTAATTTATGTCCAATTCTTTTTAATTATCTCATACGCAGCACACGACTCATACGTATGGGGACAACGACAAGACACAACATATACGTATTTAAGACGTCTTAAATTTTTCTTTTTTAGTCCTTGTGTGGTGACACGTTCTCTTAAATTTTGAAATTCATCAAGTATGCAATTTCGATAAAAAGTAGATTGACAAATGACAAAAAAGGATTCAAAATCGACCTTTATTAGCAAAATCCAATAGGCTAATGTTTAAATTGGAAAATCACTTTTAGGAAACCAAATTGGTCAATGTTTGCTCAAGTGCTTATAATTCTCAGAAAGAGGGAAAAAAAGAAAAAAACTGATACAACATATATCTTTTTTTTTTTTTTTCCTGTCCTGTTGACAAAATGTAAAATTCATTTTCTTCTCAACAATTGGCAAGGTGTATTTAATTCTGTGCTTCTTGTTGAAGAATTTGTTTTGCAAGTCAATTTTTAAAGATTTTGAATTCACATTGAAAATTTAAATGAATGCACACAACAGTATCATTTTATGACTTGACATTTTGTGATTTAAAGTTGATTCAACAGCTAGACACCCTGATACACATTGAAGGCTACTTGATTTTATTTGGTCTTTCAAGTGGTGATTTTCTTTCCATTTTAAATTTGATGCAAGTATTTATTAAAATGTTTTACAATTTTAATTCAATTGTTTCCCTGCGGTTAAGGTTTCACACTGGATATCGTTATGTTTGGTATAAAAGAGCAATACTTATTATTTTGTCGGTCAATGCTGTTCAATATAGGTAGATTATGGTGATTGGTCGTATCTTGAACCACTTTTAAATCCTTCGCGACATCTATTTTTTATTTCAGCAATCATATTTTTTATTTCAGCAATCATACATGAAATCCCAAACAAAACTATATACAAGTTCTTGAAACAAGGAAAAAATGGACCACTCCTCAGTATATGAGATGAAAATGAAGTTAGATAAAAAGAAAATAAATTCTTTGTAGGAGATTCGTATTACTTCAATTTTAACTCTTATTTCATTGTTGTACACGACAAAGCTCAATGGAGGAAAAGGATTCATGTAGCCGACCCCAATTGATTTCGGACATAAGGACTAGTTTTCCTTTTCATATTATGTAGGAGTCGATTTTTATATTCTAATAATACCCTTCCAATTTAACTATTGTCCAATCCAATGTAGCTAATAAAGATGATTTCAATGTTTTTTGTCGTTTTGCGATTTACTTTTTACCTAAAATTGAACATTGACATTCGTTAATAGTTTTTTGAAAACTTGACACTGATTTCAAATTTTCAGTAAAAAAACTGTCGCTACTAGGACCTAAAAGTTACAAATTTAAGTCGATTTACATATATTTTTGTGACTTGTTATTTTTCCCTAGTGAAAGAGTTGAGTACAACAATGAAATAACCAAACCAAACCAATTAAATTTGTAACTTCTAGGTCCTAGTAGCGACAGTTTTTTTACTGAATTTGAAATCAGTGTCAAGCTTTCAAAAAACCATTAATGAATGTCAATGTTCAATTTTAGGTAAAAAGTAAATCGCAAAACGACAAAACAATTTTGGGTAAAAAGTAAATCACAAAACGACAAAAAACATTGAAATCATCTTTATTGGCTACATTGAATTGGACAATAGTTAAATTGGAAGGGTATTATTAGAATCTAAGAATCGGCTCCTATATAATATGAAGAGAAAAACTAGTCCTTCTGCACAATACTAGAGAGAGGTGCAGAGAGGGGAAGCAAAGAGTTCTTATATACAGGTCTATTCTTGTTAATGTTTTTTTTGTATGGCTATGTATGTTAAAACTCATATATATATAATCATATGATGTCCTCCAAATATTTTTAGTGAAACAACATTGTCTCTCAACCACTTATATATATATATATATATATATATATATATATATATATCAATTGGTACTTTCTTTTTACAAAAACGTCATAATCTTTGAGGATTTATGGTTTCAATGGATGATACCAACGCAAGTGCCCCTTGGCCTATATTTGAGGGAGAGACACAAATTCCTCCCACTTCAGTACCCAATCCGGTGGAGACAACCACTGTGAATGTGGAAGTTTCGGATGCCGGTACAAATGAAAACCCAATAAATGGTGGTGGGGTTGGGGGCGGTGAAGGTGAAGTGGCAGAAGACGGAAGTGGTGGAGAATCAAGAGATGTGGATCCACAAGTAGCGGTTCGGAGAAAGAGGGGCAGACCTAGAAAGCATCCAGTGGAGTCACCAGAATGTTTGCCTTCCCTACAAAAGCTTGTTGCAAAACGAGGAAGGGGACGGCCTCCTGGCACTGGAAAATTGCAATTGCTGGCTGCCATGGGTGAGTGTTTTCCTAATAAATGTTTGAAACTAATCTTTATAAGATACTCACATATACATATTTTAGTCTCATTATAGACGCGTTCTACTTCTAATTGGTCGGACTACTACTGGGAATTAGGCCTTTCATGTGTTCTTTGTATCGTTGTATTGGAGGAAAATTATCTTTACATTCTAGAATGCCCCTTGAAGTGCTCTTGATAAATTTTAATTGGGTAGGCTGCATTTGAATGGGCATTTGTATGGAAATCGAGTTCTTTTTGGTATGAGAATTGCCTTGATTTCGATCTAGAATTGTTCTAAAATATTTACTTGGATTTTCGGATTTTGGCTTTTCAATTGCATTAGAATGGGTCCTCAGATGTATCACATAGCTTAATCATGAAGGTTATCTAAGGAGTGGATTTGTGTAATCTGAATAATCTCTTTGGTGATTCTATTAGTGATATACAAGAAGAAATTCGCATTTATGGTGTTACCAAAGGCGTTATGTACATATTACAGATACTCCCTCCATCGCAAAATGCTTGTCGGGTCCACGTCTCCACGAAATGAGCACTTAAAAGTAGTTTATATTATGTCGGAAATAATACATTTTGTATATTTTTTTTAAGTTCTTGTTTTACACACTGAACAAACGTTTAGGGAGTGAGGTAGTATATATATACATATTTATGTTATTATGTATGTATCGGCTTTGTATTTTTATGTAAGTGTGAAGTTAGACGTACAACGAGTGTTTTCAAATTGGGTTCTGTATTGTGTACTGTTTTTTCCATTTCATGAATCGTATTGGATACGTATCGTGTAGGATAAGATAGGTTAACAAAAGTTAATGTACGATTAGAGAATAGTTATACATAACCAAACAAATAATATATTGCATATATGAAAAAGAATTTTTTTGGTATACAAAATTCCAAGTCTCCCAAGTGGTGTCTATAACATTGAAGCTTTCGAGTGCTACTAGGAAAGAAACAAAAAGTATGGTTTTTTCTTCTATTCGGACAGTAGTGAATTTACGCTGCATTTCCTTCGAATGGTTTGAAGGTTGCGTTAATTAGGTCAAAAGACTTAGAATGCGTTTGGGGTTCCGCTTCTTAAAATTAGCTCCGATTTTTTCCAAGTGGTCATAGCCTTATAGGATATGTACAGAATTGAAATATGCGTATGTATCATACCCACAATTGTTAGTAGTGTGCGATTCAATACACTTCAGTGGGTCATCAATACCAATAGGCTGCTTGATTCGGAAATAGCTGAGAATTGGTGTTCCAAATCGATGAATCGTTCAATTCAGTATTGATTTCCTAAATTCATTTTTTACTCCTTTTTTTTTTTTGCTTTTTTGCTGTTAGAAAATAGTTCAAACTATTTTTTAAAGGTCTTTAGTATTGTTATATGCCATCTTTTGTATGTTTTTCTCATTATGTTGTCCCAAAAATATAATTCTCTCTTGTTAAGCATTATAGGTAATAGCATTAGAAAATCTCTTGCGAGAGTGAATTGAAAATGAGTCTGATGGGGAAGAAATGGAATACAACCACCCAAAAGACCTTCTAAAGTGTTTGTTTTTTTACTTTGAACTCTCTTTCATGAAAAAGACCATAAGTGGGATACACAGATCCTTATCTCTTGCAAGTTGCAATAGAAACAACCAAGGTATCGAAGTTTTTTCTTGGAAGTTTCAACCTTATTGACTATGACAACAGTCGCCACGACTATAAACAGACTCGCGACTATGGCAGAGCGGACGCTGCTCTCTAGCGACCCCTACTCTAACTATAATCAAAATAAAGACTAAAGGCCCCTTATAGAATCATCATTTAAAAATAACTTTTTGTTGATTTAGGTCTAAAACTTTCATTTATTGTATAGTTTTGTTACCCTAATTAATGAACACATGTTCCAATGTATTATAGAAATCATGACTGAATCGCCCGAATCGAAAAAGGAGCATTTCGATTCACGGTTTGATAACCTTGTTGGGGAGTTCCTCTGTTGGATTTTTTCATTTTTTTTTATAAGTCGGTATCCTGCTCATTAAACCCACAAATTCAAGAGACCAATCTTACAGTCTACTAGCAGAGCCCCAGACCAAAAAAATGCTCTACTTAATTGTTTCTTTGTTCCTGATTTTTACATCAGTGCAACAAATGTGCTTTTAGTTGTACAATTTGGGGCTCCCCGGCCCCTCCCTCCCTTTTACCAAAGCACTATACGCAGCAGCTGTTATAGTGACTTTGGAAGGAAAAGTTATAATTCCTGTTTTATGGCTCAAATGACATGCTAAGTGTGGCCGAGATTCAAATAAAAATAGATGGAATGGGTTGACCTCGAGAAACAGCGTTTGGCGCGCATCCAGTGGATTTTGTCTAATCAAAGTTGAAATGTGGGTGTACGAAATTTGCTCAATTAGTTTATATAACCATAGTACTACTTAGTTACTAAGACAATCTTTGCAATTGACATGAATGAAGCATATTCATATTTACTTGCATTACATATTTATATTTTCATGTATTATTCCTGAAGGCTCCCCCTCCTGAAAGAGGAGCTCCTATAATCCTTCGCCCTCGCTTCGTGCAACTAAGATATGGAGAATAGTTTGAATCTCGTATTAAAAGTCTACAATTAGTTTTGCAATCTAAGAGCTAGAATAATATTTTCTTTTTGACATTTAACTATATTAAAAGACAAAATATTTAACTGATTTTCCTTAAACGCTCCCGACGTCGCTCCCACACTTCTATGATCATCTGCTCCCCCGCTTCCAGTCCCGCTCCGTGCAACTAAGCTCTAAACATCTTGGAACTTCTGGAGAATTACTGTGCACAGTTGTTTTATATATATATATAGTCAGGGATCAAAAGTCAAGGATCCCTCTCATTCTCACATTTTCCAATTGAATTTTGATGATCCAAGCCATTCAATGTGTTTAAAATATGTTGTTAAGGGTCCCCGCTAGGAATCATTAAAAAAAATGGCAGGGAAAGGCTTCATTCGAGCAGTTTTTCATATAAACCGTAGATATATATTTTATGAAAACTGCTCGGATGAAGCCCTTTTCAGTCATTTTTTTAATGATTCCTCATGGGGACCCTTAAAAATACATTCTCAATGCATAGGATGGTTCGGATCATCAAAATTCAATCGGGAAAGGTGAGGTTCTGACTTTAACAAAGTCAGGGATCCCTGACTAGCAGTTTCTCCTTTATATATGTTGCTTTTGTTTTCCTCTACATCGTTGTTGTAATATGTGTCACAAATCAAGTCAGGGGAATGCACGTTTTCCGAAATGCCTAAATGATTGTTTTGTTTTATTGCCCCTTGTCTTCTATGAAGGTCGGCTTGTTGTACGCCCAGATGGAGGAAACTTAATTCCTCATGTATTGAATGTACAAGTCGGAGAGGTAAACCAAATATGGAGGAGTCTGTCTTGACGTTTTTTCCTCCTAAGTTGCTAATATTATTGCGCTTACATGATTTTGGTATTTTTTAGGATATCGTGGACAAATTATTGTCACTTGTTCCTATGGGTCCTCGAGCTCTCTGCATTCTCTCTGCTGCTGGCTCTGTTGCAACCGCAGATATTCGTACACCTGGTTTTTTGGGCAGCGGTATTTTAAGACACGAGGCATGATCTCTCTCTCTCTCTCTCTCTCTCTCTCTCTCTCTCTGTGTGTGTGTGTGTGTGTGTGTGTATGTGTATGTGTGTGCGCACGCGCGCATATCATAATCTTTGAACTGACTTTTCTCTGATGAACTTCTGTTACATGCTTATAATTGAGGTACTTTCCCTGTCTATTTTGCTAGTTGTTGGCAGCTTCTTTCTTGTAGCTTTTCTAGTGATTCTTTCTGTGAGATATATTTGAAACAGATTGGATAATGGAGGGAAAGTTGGATATATGCCATGGAAAACGTAGGTGTTGTAAACGTCAGGAAGTTGCTTTTTGTCATCGTATTGTTTTCTCATTCAAAAGATAACCCTACTCTACAAATCCCAACTTAGACTAAAAGAATATAATGGATTCAATCATTAGAAGACCCATCTTCTGCTCTTGTCGTGGGTGTGAACAGAAGGAACGAATTCAAAGCCAATGATCTAATGGTAGCCATTTTATGTTTGTATTGTATTTTTTTTTTTTTTTTGAGGTCTGTTAAGAAAACTAATTGCAACCCGTAAACATTTGTCGACTTGTGATGAGTTATTGTGTATTGGTTAACTACGTTACATGGATCCTTCATTTTAGCAGAAGTACCCATGTCATGTGTTCGACAGACGTATCCTTTTTGGACACTCGAATACTCTATTTTTTATAATACTTACAGAAAAAGAAAATCAAAATAGTTAGAAAAAACGATAAATCTAGTCTTTCACAGGGGTACAAATTAGCAAAAATATATTTTTCTTAACCCCTTGTTTAAATACATTAACGATACATAATCTAAAAAATTTGTGCACTGTATACTACAAATAAGTGTTCACGATGTGTCGCCGTTCCCGCACCCACTTAGATGGACTCGCACCCGCACCCGATACATCCACCCGAGTCCGTGTAAAATAGTCGGTCAATAAGTCGAGGTTTTCCACACTCAAGTTATAGTCGTCATAAAATTAGGAGAACTGAGTATATATTAATGTAGTCTTTTTAATAACATTGTGTACGAGTTTCGTGTGAATCTTTTGTGACTTTGTATGACTCTATGCATCCATTCCTTGGAGTTCTATTCCTTAGTAGTTTACTCCTAGGTAGTATTACTAAATTAGCTTTCTTCTTCTTTTATGCCGAACTGTTGTTTTTACATACTATTCAAAGCTCGAGAATGCACTTTTCAGCCTCAAAAGTCGAAACTATAGTAAAGCAAAATTAAAGAGAGCATCTCTAACTTTTGTTCTTAGCTTTTACCATTGAAACTCCAAATACTCATTTTCTAGGCCTTCGGAGATTCCAGCTAGTGTGATTGTTAAAATGAATCCAATCCGCTTAAGGTTGTCCCTAAAGGCTACAACTTCACTTTTGATCGTTTATATCCCTCCATGTGTTCCTTTCTTAAACCCTCCGCAAACCCGTTTGAATGTAGCTTTGTCATTAGTTTCCGTAGGTTTTGGTTCTGGAGGAACTTTGGGATAGCACATGGAAGATTTGACTGTTTTTTAGTGATTTTCCATTTGAATGATTGGGTTTCAGCTATTTACTATCACATATAGGGAAAGGATAACAGAGTTTACATTCATGTACAACGAATTTAACTAAGAATTTCATTTTAATTTTCTAGTTTTGTTTGCCTTTTTTTCTCCATCAGGGACATTTCTCAATTGTGACACTATCTGGGACTTATATGTTGGCTGAAGCAGGACAGAGAATAGGCAGTTTTAGTGTTTCTCTGGCTGATATTGATGGGAGTGTTTTTGGTGGTCTGGTAGTGGGGTCTTTAGTTGCAGCTGAGCCAACTCAAGTAAGCCTTACATTTTTCCGTATAACTGGATTTGCTAAAATTGTTGTGTAATTTTTTCCATGCACCCTACCATTTGCCTTGCAAATGCTGGTCAATGTCTCATCGTGCATGTCCTTTATGCTATGCTTGAATTATGTTCTTATCGATGGTGAGTCTCAGGACTTTTTATGTAGGGTAATAGAAAACTCAAAGCCATCATGTTTACTCAATTTATTTAGTGGCGGATGATGGAAAATGGAGTGAAGAATTTTGTCTTTAGATTGGATGACATTGAGTTAGAATGATAACTCTCTTGTTATGCAAAGCTTGGTTCCCACAAGCAACAGGTAAAGTATTGTAGCCTACATACTATTGAGGTTGCCCATTCAAATTAAAATAACAGCCATCTTACTTATAGCCCCGTTTCCATAATTATTTGTAAAAAATAATTCTACCACAATTGTGTAAGTTTTTCCATTTAACGAGGTCATCGATTGAAGCTTTCATACATTACAAATTTATGTAATCCACTGGGTTCAAGTGAATGCTCGAACCCGTAGGAATTTATTGAGGAAAAGGGCAGAAAAATTAGATAAGTGAATAAGACAGTTTTTCCTTTGGTTCACTCTGCTTTTTCTTCCCTCTTTAAATCTATGTTCCAAACACGACCTTAGATTTGGACCTCTTCTCTCCACGTGAGACTTTTGTTATGTACCGAGTGAAAGTAAAAATTTGAACTGGGTTCTTTCTCATTTAACAGATCATTCTAGGAAGGTTCAAGCAGAGCGGGCCTAATATTCTCAAGATGCAGTCTGCTGAATCTTCAACGGCTGCTGGTGGTTTGGGTAGATTTGGAGTTCCACCTACAGTTGTCGAGTTGCCAGAAATTCAAGAGAAGTTCATTGTGACACCCGTTCCCAATGGCAATGCAAAACAGGGTGAATTTTAAAACTTTGGTGGTTTGAGATTGATGAACCTTTTACATTCGATATCAGTATCGTGTTAAAAACAGCTGCACGTAGTTTTCATAGTCAAAATTGGATGCCAGGCTAATTGTTACCTGGTGGTCGCGAGGCATTTTGGTTTCATTTATTCAGTGAACCCTCCTCATTTACCTGGTCCTCGTTTTGCCAGAAGGGGGGAATCAATATCGGATAGGACAACAAATTCCAGGGGATTACAAATCCAATGTGATACAATGATGGAGAATCATTATTGACCTCCATTCCAGTCTTCTTTTTAGTCCCACACGACAAACATGGGACTAACTAATCCTGGGAAACATATGACTTGTGGGCTCCCTTGTACCATGGTTGCGGGATTACAATCCCGGCACCAAACACCGGCACCAAACATGACCTATTGTAAGGAAGAGGATCCTGTCTTGTTCTGCTATGACTCTGGGTCTTCAATTAACTGGTTCTTTCCTATTTAACTGGGTTCTTTTTCATATTCTAAGGTAGTTGTGTCTATACACTTCTCAAACACATTTCTCAAATACACGACTCAATGGATGAGTTCCACCGCGCATTTCAACAACCTATGTCGTTCATTTTTGTAGGTCGTTCCAAGGACAATTATCATTTAAGTTGATCAAACATTGTAAGCAATATTAAGATTTTATATTTTTGTTGAAAAAAAGGATCGTTAAAATTCTTCTCGTTATTCAATTGATTTGAACCAAACACTTATCGATATCTGATCAATATGATTTTTTACGTGAGTGATTTACACGTCTAGAGCTACAAAATAAGCTACTTGGATTTGTCAAAATATGCTATTTGACCTCACAATATTGAGTGTTTGAAAGGTGTTTTCAAAATAGTGTGTACGTATGTGTACATAGCAAAGCTCTATTCTATTAGTTGGAAATGCTACAATACACTCCTATTAAGTGTATTTGATTCATAATATTTCCCAAAAAAAAGTGCATAACATCTTGTAAATAAAATTTCATGACATCAATCTCGGGTTCATAGCTTTTGTATAAACAAACCATCAGAGGGGATCATGTCCGGCCTCCTGGATTTTTAAAAGTTCAGAACTTTCGTTTGAGCACAAATGAATTGAAGTTTAATGATTTGGATTGGTTTGATTCTATGAGTTTCACGGCTTGATTTGGTCTCAAAATTTGTAACATGTAACAATTGGTTTGGTACTTAATTAACTAAACAACCAAACTAATCCTCTGCGTCAAAAATATTGTAATCATTGTTAGTGAATATATGTACCTTGGTGCTCACTTATTTACTAAAAGTAAAAATTCCTAGTCGAATATGATTAACATATAATTTAGTCAAGCTTTTCTTATTAGATTTAAAATAAACTTCCAACAACTTGAAAATAAATGACAATAATTTCCTAAATTGCCTAGATGTACATAGACACATATTTGTTTGCCATTGTCCGATGTTTGGGTCTACATTATATACATTATATGACTGTGAATATACACTTCTCAGAAACTTAAATTTTAAATTAGCATTCAAATTAGTAGTCTGAAAATAATTTCACAGTCCAATTGTTACCATAAACTTTAACATAAATACCAATAGAAATAAGATTGATTCATTACCTAAAACAACAAAAGGAATTTTATTAATCATCAACAACGTAAATATCCCGAAAAAATAAGTTCTATAAAAGGACTAAAATTGTTATCATAATTATTTCCGTCATCATAATTACCTCAATACACAAAATCATACTCAAGGCCACAAAAATAGCAATAAATTGAATTTCAATTATTTAAATCCTTATTCATAAATACCAATACATATATTGCTTATATTCCTTACAGATTTTCCTTCTTCTGGCTCTCTTTTGTCGCACAAAATCGAATTGGTCACATGCTAAAAAAAATTTAGAGGAAATAATGGGAATTAAAAAAACCCGGCTCGTATATAAATATGAACACAAAATCAGTCCTTCTCCCCATTACGAGAGAGAGAGAGAGAGAGAGAGAGAGAGAATAGTTCTCATGCACTGCTATTCTTGTGGTGCTTTCCCAGACACTTGTATGATCGATCTATCATATATGTATATATAATGTACCGTTCCATTAATTGGATTCTTGTGTTTTTTAGCTTTTCACATACCTAAGTAAAAGAACCCAAAAAACCAAGCCTAGTGGAACGAGTCCTAAATCTGTATGTGTTGTGCGCTGAATTTTAGAATCACTTCATTCTGCCTTATGGATGATATGGTATAGAAAGAGTTTTCTCAAAAATATCCAAGAAAGAAAAATAAACAGCTCAGATTCAGAGGAAAGATAATCTGAATAATTCATTTCTCTTTTCTAGACGTTTTCGAAGAAACTTTTTCTGTATACTATTGAAATTTTTGTTCCGTCTTAACTCTATTTCTCTCTCTATATATATGTATACAGAAAACTTCTAGTCAAGGATTCCTAAAGTCAGGACCTCACCTTTCTCGATTGAAATCCTTTCTCGATTGAATTGTGATTATTCGAGCCGTCCAATGTGTTTAAAATATGTTTTTAAGATCCCGCTAGGAATCATAAAAATATGACCGGAAAGACTTCATCCTAACAATTTTTCATAAAGTATGTATATGTATCGGACTATCTGTGTATGTGCATGTATACCATTAGTTACTGATTTACCAATTGTTGCTTTCGTTTTTTGACAGAAACGGAGTGATCTTCTGAAAATTTTGAGTTTTTTTCCAATGGAAGATAACAACACTAGCACGCCTCTGCCTGATGCAGAGGCAGAGACTCAATCTCCACCCGCTCCGTCGAAGACAACCACCGTGAAGGTGGAGGTTTCAGCCGCCCCCACCGAGCAAAACTTTGGTGCCAATGGCAGTGGGGACGGAGGAGGTGAAGCGGCTGAGGACGGAGGAGAAAATGGAGAATCAGAAGGTGCGGTGGGGCCAGAAGTAGTTATGCGGAGAAAGAGGGGTAGACCCAGAAAGCAGCATCAATTGGGTTCGCCGGATTTTTCGGCTTCACCGGGGGTGAGTATTGGTCCAAAACGGGGAAGAGGGCGGCTCTGGGGCTCCGGCAAATTGCAAATGCTGGCTTCTTTGGGTAAGTATTTTGGATGTTGTATCGTGTGTTTGTATGCATGCACATACGAGTAATTTTTCTGTAGTTTCGGAGCACAGCCAAGTGGTGCGTGCTCTGGATGACTCCGGCACCACACACTTACGGGATTCCATACTCTTGGTCGTATCTCCCATAAGAATGGCCCGGAGCAGCATGTGGCTATGCTCCAAGAGCACTAAATAATTAAACTATACATACACTTGTGCATAGTGTGTTGTAGTGGTTGTCTTGAATTCAGCCTGGAGGTCCGATCCTATTTGTTGTCAGCAATGCTAGGTACTCAGAAAAACTAAGCGGAAAACTATCCCAAAAGTAAAGTTGGTAGTTCAAATTCACTTATATATTTATCTGAACCGTTAATTTCACTTTCGTGGTAGTTTTTTTGGGTACTTGGCATTTTCCATTTGTTGTTGGTATGTTCACAAATAAACATATGTAGGAGAGAATTATAAACATTGTTGAGAGTTGAGACCATGAGGAGGGAATTTAAACATTCTGTTTAAATAGTTTCGTTGATCACTGGTTCTTGTACTTGACCTTGCATAGCTTCTCACAGCACTCAAAAGAAGTTTGTCAATATTGTATACCTCCACTCCATAGACATTGTTTGGCTTGTGTCTGAACAACTTAAGCTTTTTGGACAACTACCTATTTAACATTGCATAACAGCTTTAGTTTCTGAGGGGTCTTGAGTTCAAGTTTCTTCACCGGATGAAAACACTTTCAACCGTAAACGAATAGCCTTATAGTTATTGGGACCTAAGTTTGATCGAAATATATGCTTTCTGGTTAGTGATCGAAGCTAGTTGGCCAAGACTTTTCACCTGCTCCGAGGTTTATTAGGTGCTAAGCACCCCAACCCTGCAACTTATTTGTAGCTGTGGAGCACATGATAATGTTCCTTAGTTTCATTAAGTGGATCATTGGAGAAGTCATAATTTGTCATAATTTGTGAAACTATGGAGTTGTCACTGAAATCGCATTCAGAATATTCACTGAGAAGATTTTCGTTTTGTTTCAGATGCCACTCTGGTGTGTGCTTGAGTTTGGCTTCTTACACCACCTGAAAGTTCTTTATTTTGTTCCTAGACTACTCTAAAGTTAGAACCTTGAAAGTGAAACACTAAGCGCGATTTCAATAATTCTGATTACATGTTACAATGAGATCATCGGCGGCCGTTACTAATAAATTCACTGTTGCAATGAATTGTTTGTTTGTATTCTGTATGCTATTCCATGTGGATGCTTCCTGTTATGCCCCTTATTCTGTTTTGTAAACACTAATTTCAACAGGAACAGAACTGGTTTGCTTTATTTGATGCTTCTTTCCACATAAGTTTTATCTTCTACCCTCTGTTTTCTGATGAAGGTGAGCTTGGTGACACAGCTGGAGGAAACTTCACTCCTTACGCGCTGACGATACAAACAGGAGTGGTAGGATCAGACATGGAAAAGCAATGTGCATGTTTTCTTGTACCTAATGTCTCTCCTCCATTTCTTGTCAAGTTGACGGAAATTTTTATGATTTTGTAGGACATTGCCGGTACTTTATCATCATTTGCTCAGAAGGTTGCTCAATCTTTTTGCATTCTCTCTGCAGTTGGCTGTGTTTCTATCGTGGATATTTGTCCATCTGGTTGTTTTGGCAGCGGCATTTCAAGATTCAAGGCATGATTTGATATTCTCATGTTGCTTTCTTAATCCTCTTAATTTCCATTCGACTTTGAACTCTCTTTTTTTTTGCTATGATACTTTATTAGTGCTTCATCTTGTTTTCGCAAATCGCAATTCTTTTTTGGCAACCAAGGATTTAAGCTATTTTCTGTCCTACAAAAAAGAAACACAGTTAGAAACATAACATTATTTTCACTCAAGCATTATGTATCATTGCAAGGGTTTTCTTGCATTCTTCTTTATTTGAATTGCCTTTCCTTCTGCATGCAGGGCCGCTTCGAGCTATTAACTCTATCCGGCTCATGCACTTGTACTGAAACAGGAAACGTTCAACGCAGAATATGCAGGTTAAGTGTTTCACTGGCAAATCCTGATGGGAGTGTTTTTGGTGGTACGGTCGTTGGATCTTTGATTGCAGCTATGCCGATTCAGGTAAGCCTTTACTTATTTTGATCTATGCACCCAATCACTCACTCTGCAAATGGTAGATCCTATTTTGATCGTGCATCGCCTTTTGGCTGTGATGCACTTTTGTGGAGGAATTTATCGTAGAAATGGAAAGAAGTTAGAAAAAATAAACAACGCGAAGAAGATGGAAGAATTACACTGTGCCAAAAAAAAAAATTAGTGAAAACTTATGCTTGGTTTTCTTCTATTTACCAGCTCATCCTGGGGAGTTTCGAGCAGAACATTAAGTTACAACTTCTCAGGAGGCACTCTGCTGAACCTTCAATGGCTATAGGCGCGTCTAGCGTTTCAGATAGAGTACGAATCCCCAAACCAGTTGTCAAGTCCGAGAACGTTGAAGAGGATTCTGTCTTGACACCAAATGGCAATGGAAACACTATCAGTGAGCACAATCGTAATGATGCCTTTCTTCAGAATTCCGATCAGAACGGGTCACAACCGTCTGATCCTGTGTCAGATGGAAAGGCTCCAACATGACATGATGTTCTTGAGATGCATAGGTAGACTATATTCTCTAGCAAGGAAATTTACAAAACGAGGCACAATTTTCGTATTCTCCATGTCGTTAAGCACGGTGTGAGTCTTGGCGGAGTGCCAATGCCAAATGAGTAAACTTTTCGAACTTTTCATCTCTGTTGATCTCATTTCTTAAATCAAAGTTTTTCTTTTTGGAGAAACCTTTTCGACTAGAAGGTGAATTTCATGATTTTGTGTTGCAGAGAGAAGAAATACAATGATGTTTCTAGCCAGTAGTGGAATGCTTCCGTCTCTTGTGTCTCTATATACATAATGTACTTCACTCTTCAGTGTAATATTGAGAATCAAAATAAATTTTATAACATCAAGAATATCACCTATACTGCATAAGTTTCAATGGTTAGACATTGGCAAATAACCGATACGCGCTGGCATCGAGACTGATTTGCCTAACTGCTGCAATTGCTGCTATGACTCCCATTGCGGAGAAAACTGCAGCAATAGTGACATTCAACCAGAAAATCGGGCTTCTCTTGGATGGCTTAAATGTCAGGTTGAAGAAAACAACAGGTAGAACAAAGTCGAGTGGCAAGAATCCAAAAGCTCCGATCACTGCATTGATGTCTCCAAAGAAGGGGAGCATTGCAGCGATGGTTGTGGCTATGATGACAGACAGTGACCGCGAGATTAGCCTTGGGATGACATTCCGGGTGGAGAACTCGCCGCTCATGGGGTCTGCAAAAGTCCTCTCGAGCACTTCATTCGTTGGCTGCAAATACACCTGGAAGTGGCAATTGAAGTTAGCTAAAATGAGATGTTCCAATTTTCAAAACTGCACCACCGGAGGTGGCAGCCTAGATGGCAAGGGTGAGTGAGCTTAAGTGCTCTCCCTCCCGTACATGATCCAACAAGGTTCGAGTCCCGCCGACTGCTGAACTAGCGTGAAGGGCCCTTTGTCCATCTAGTACCTAAGTGGTGCTGTGGTGACGGCATGTCCTTTTGAACAGTAGCTATCGCTTGAACCGGATATTCTACAGCAGGTCGGGAGCCCCTATGGTCACGGCCAAGGGACGCTGCAACATGGGTTGCCCCTCCCACCTTTTTAGCAGCTCAAAAACTGCTTTTACCCAAGAACGCAAACAACATGAATACGACAAGTGTTGTTGCAACTTATAATTGTTTCTACTTCACAGAAACACGAAAAGCGTAACAAAACTGAAAAGAGAGTTCGGAGATATGTTCTTACCACACCAACAGCTGATAGTTGGAGAATAGTGAAGATGTTAGTAATCAAAATGAACCCTTTAGGAACCAAAGCATTCCCATCTTCATCCAAGAAGTTGCTGAGGATGAGACCCTCAGATTGGTTGCCAAATGCCCAATACCCAGAAATGGCTACACAGAAGAAAGTTGGTATCAATACTGCATAACATACACAAAGTCCTTTGAACATCTTCCCCTTCACCGGTGGTGCCAGAGTCGCCTGCAAAAATCAATCGAAAACACTCAACCTCGTCAAAAAGCCATTTCAATTGATAGTTGAGAGAACGCGCTAAAACAAACAACAGGATTCTCGAAAGAACTGATTAATGGTGATTGCAGAAACCTGGATTTCCGGAATAATTCCATTCCCGAATGTTGTTGCGATTATGGCTATGGCATTGAAGATGCCAAAAACACGAGTTTCAGTGTTTCTACTGAGGGAGTAGTCCTTTTCTGGCCCCTTGGATGAACTTCCTGCCAAAAATGAAAGAAACAAAAACACTTAATTTAAACCTAGATTAAATTTGAGTACTGTAAAAAGTGTAAGCATTGGCAATATGTGTGTTTTACCTATGTAAATGGAACCACCAGTGGCACAAGCGCTGTAGGCAAGGCATAGTACCAAGGAAACCAAATTGATGTGCCTCAGTGAGTGGAAAGATGGTATTTGAGCTAAGATCAACATGAAGCTTCCAAATATAATTACAAATTCATAAAGCTTCATTGATCCATTTGGGTGTGAGAGCAAGTAGATTGCCTGGAGAAAAAAAAAAAAAATTGTCAATTCAAATCCTGGACTAGTTCAGTTCTGTCAGTTGTGTAACAAAAATAAAGCTACTCCTTTTCTTTCCTCTTTTTTTTTTTTTTTTGAGTATGTAGGGTGTCCCGACTTCCGGATCAGCTTGCGCACACGTCAGAGTAATTCATATAGCCCATCCCACAACCGTTTCACGTTTACGCGTAGGGGTGAGCTAGCCCAAGAGTTAGTAACCAGGAGAATCGAACGAAAAAAAGGTGAAATTAAGTGAATTAAAAGAGAGATATTTCGTTCGTTCATTCCTTCCTTCCTTTTACGGATTGTATTTTCCGGGAAAAAGTTTCCTAATGAGAAAGTTGGAGTTGTTGGCACCACAACTTTTTTGCTAAGTGTACACAAAAGAATGTTGCAGGAAAATTGATTTTCTTCCGTGCAACAAAACGGGGCCCCTTGGTGGTTTTGTGGTGATAGACTCGCCTTTCCGGGCAGTAGCTATGGCTCAAACGTGTATTCCACAATGGGTCGGAAACCCCTGTATATGATCACGCCCAAGTGAAGTTGCTACACCGGTTGCCTCTTCCCAACCTTTTTATGTTAAACAAAAAAGTGGGGCTACTTGATTTGGGTTCTTAGGCCCAAATTGTGAAGTTGAGCTTCAAACCCATTTAAGTTGCAAATAACCAAAACTGTCCAGTTTTTTAATCTTTTTTTTATTTAGAGGACATTTCAAATGTTATCTACTTCGTCTCTCTTTTTCTTTTTCGTTTTTTTTCTTTTAGTTGAGACATAGTATATGAAAACTAAAGCAGAAACAAAATTGAAAAAATAATAAAGAAATTCTAAAGAAAAAAAATAAACAATTGTTTTTGAGACATCCGAACCATTGTGGGAAGTGGTGTCTCACCCTGACATCTCTTTTTCACCAAATGAAAACTGCTATTCTTTTCTACTATTTTCTTACTGATAAATTTATTTGTTTCGAATCAGGGAAAACTGAAATGGTATTAGAAAAAAAAATAAAAAATGAAGAAGATAGTAGAAGAAAAAAATGACCTTCATACATTGTCCACCAAGAAGCGTAGAACCAACAACTGCACCATAGCAGACCATGAACTGAACAGGTCCCACATAATACCGGCCCCATCTTGGCCCTGCATGCCAATTCCAGTTTCATCATATAGACTAATTAAAGTGTTTATACATGGAAGAAAATAATATACAGTATAAATAAAGGCTCAATTCTATTATTTAAAAAAAAAAACTTGTTTGTTCTTTGATGATCCTCGCTCCGTCCTTAGTTCTAGTATTTGATATTTATTTAGGTTTCTCTCATGGCAAACAGGAAAAGAACAAAAAGGTAAAAGAAATCAAAAAAAGAATATTACTCTCTCCGTCCCTTTTTAAGTGATCCATATGAGAATACGTGCAATTTCAAACCCCTAAAAAACATATTTCTCTATATAATTTTTTAATTTTTTTTACACCAAATTAAAGTGCTCATTGAGCACTTTAATTTGGTGCAAAAAATTTTAAAAACGTTTTACGGAAGTACCTTTTTTAACGTCCATTTCTCTATATAATTTTTAATTTTTTTTACACCAAATTAAAATGCTCATTGAGTACTTTAATTTGGTGCAAAAAAATTTAAAAACGTTTTACGGAAGTACCTTTTTTAATGTCCACAAAAAAACACGTTTTCCAAGCGGATCACTTAAAAAAGGACGGAGGGAGAATTAATCTGCATCAATTTTAAGAAAGGAGAGTGGAATTTTCATACAACAAATCTACGTGTATGCAGACGTGAGTATGTAAAACGCATACACAGCGCATTTGCACCGTCCAAAACCATTTTTGACTATCTAGATTTTATTTTTAAAAGAAGAAAGTGTAACATTTCTCCATCGTAATGATCATAACTTTGGAGAAATCCAAGTGAACTATTTGGGCCTGTACGGAGTGGACACATATTAATTCCCACTTCCCACTAATGGCCAATTGAAGTTGATGTTTTTGTCTTAAGAAGAAAAAGAAATTGATGTTTTTGTCTTGAAAAAATAATAATAAGTTGATATTTTGAGAGCAAGTGGGGTTGAAACTTGAAAGGCATCACCAATAATACAAGTAGAATCATAATAATATGTTCTTGTTTTGGAATTTTTTTAATTTTCTATTGAAAATAACTCTTCCACATATTATAATTAGCGTTTGTTTCTGTGCAAAGCACCAGATCTAAATATATAAACTTTTATAATCGGCTCTCGGGAGTGTAAGTTAATTCAATTGTTTTACTTTTCGAAGTTTGAATCATTGATTATATTGTTCGAAAGCTCTACTTTAGTAGTGGATGTGTGTCAAACATTTTGGAACGGAGAGAGTATATCGATTTGATATGCATATCATTTTAAGATATCTATATCTTAACATTTTCATTTCTTTTTTTTCTTTGGTTGTTGTCATTTCCTATTTTCAGTTTGTTCAGCTAGACGATGTAGATATTAAAAGATATAACTAATAAGAAAACAAGATATATAACACTAATAGAGTCATAGTAACTAATTTGAGATATTTTATAATTATAAAAAAAATTATGCATGATTACTAATTATGTATCAAAAATTTAATGCCGTATTAGTTGTCGTGCATAGCAAAAATTTGAGAAAAACTCGGGTGCTGGCTGGGTTCCAACTACCACGTGCCAGTAATTAGCCCGCATTTTGGCTGTCCAAAAATATTTTGGACAGTCCGAATTTTAGATAGAGAAGGCGGAGGGAGAAATATGAGAGAGAGAGAGAGAGATGAGAGAAGAAGGGAGAAATCTGAGCCGTCCAAAATATTTTTAAACGGTTGAGATATTCGGACACCATGTTAGCGGTACCCTATTTGCACCTAAAATTTTCTTCAAAAATTTACCGCTACCAATGGGCATGGCAACCAACCAGTCAACGGTCACGTTTTCTGAAAGCAGACGTTCACAAAAAAAAAAAAAAACTAAGTTAATTTGTTCATTTGGAGATCTTCTGTATCCCTCCTTATCCAAACATTCAATGTCTTCACTCCCTCGTATCATTTCAATTTGCATGACTTTATAAAAAGGAGGAAAAAAGGAAAAGAAAGGAGAAAATTCAACATGCAAACACGATTGTTCACATGGACATGACTACCTGATATTGATTTTGCAGTTGCGTAAAGTTACTTATCCATCGGTTCGATTACGTGCACAGATCTTGCGCGAATGATTTGTGGGGTTTATATTGAGATCTCACACACAACTAATTCGAGCTGTTTATTAGTTTAAAATACTTTTTCCATGGCCTGATTTCGGAAAAAAAAAAATAGGTTTTTTTGGGGGCAATAAACCAGGTTCTTTTGGAAAAAAAATCGGTGTTGGTTTTTGCTGACACGTATTCTAAACCAACGGTTAAGATGGAGTCAGGACGCCAGATAAACCAAAAAAAATCATTTTTTTATCCAAACGAGAAGGTTTTTTTTTTTTTGCCTAATCAGGCCATTATATTTAAAATTGATAAACAGCTCAAATAATGTGTGAGATTCCGAAGCGGGCCTCACAAATCATCCGTGCAAGATCTAGATCTGTTAGATACTTTAGAGCTTACTTTGCCTATGGTTATACTCTTGGTTTTTTCTTCCTAACAAAATCAAAATAATACTGTATATTCTTTGTTAGGTGGAGGCAGCTGGCAACCTCATTGACTTTGACAACGCACCCATTTGTGGACTCTTTTAAATTTGACTACACCTGTAAAGCAAAACTTCAATATTTCCCAATAGATCTCCAATAATCTGGGTGTGTCCAGATTCAGAATATTATATAATAGGGATTGAGGAGAATTTTTCAATTGTTTATGATTCCAGCTGCTGGGTGACTCTATTTTACAACAAATTAAATTGCACTTTTTATTCAGTCTAATATCATAGTTCGAGTAATAAGATAACGACAATATATAATTAGGCCCCGTTATAGCACTAGAGATAGATATGTCAGTTTTGACAATCAACCAATATGGATTTCAAGACAATGACAGTACAAAAATGATGACAATAGTAATAATTTTAAGAGGGGTTTAGTGGGTACCTAAAATATCATGAGCCATGTCACGAAAGCGGAGGTGGCGGTGACCCAACTGGGCATAGTGTTCGAGAACAAGGGATATCAAGTTGTATGAGTAGAAGGTAACCAGTGCTCCGACCACCAGACACATGATTCCGGCCGCCCATCCAAGGTATGCAAATGCGTATGGAAGGCTCAACAGTGCTGGTGCTACAATTGATGTTGTCAAGTGGTACCCACTGTGTATCCATGACCCTGCAGGGACGTTTCATTCATTCAATTTGATTATTATAGTTGGTTTGAACATCCTGAGTAATAAAAAAAATATGATAGCAAATTTTCCTACTTTTTATGCAGGCTATATACTGACAAAAGAAATAAGAATAATTTCCCTTCGGGCATATATGGTCCCTCTGTGATAAATTCATAGCTGATCCAAGAAGAAGTTGATTTCCTGTATAACTTTTTGGTATTGGTGGATGTTTATGAAATTTTTTTTTACAGATTTTGAGTTTCTAGCTTTCTAAAATTAGTTTAGAGTGTTTACCGAAAATTCTAAATAATAGATTTTCATATTCTACAAATTTTAAAAAGAAAGAAATTCTAAAAATTCCAAAGCTGGGTTTCGACAGATTCTCTAGCTTTTCGGATAAGAATTTACGTTTTAAGTTTTATAAAAACTGATTTTCAGTTTTTTGAGGTAAATAGTCCCAGCTTTTACTGTAGTTTAATCATAACTTGACAGATATAGTAAACATGTTTATCTGTTTCTATTAAAATCTAAAATCTAGAATTTGAATCTAAAATGTAACATTTATATCCACAGCTATCGCAGACACACCGTTCAGTATCTTTTGATCTTATTTATGCAAGAGAGAGACCCCTAGGAAAGACCCATTAGCACAATTATGGACAATAGTCTTGGAAAGACCCATTAGCACAATTAAATATGGACAACTGTCAATAGTCTAGGAAAGACCGACCCATATGGAAAATACATACTATTACGAAAGCACAAAGGTTTGTATGGGATCCACACAAAAACCATAGTTTTGAAATAATTGTTTTGAAATTCCTCTTAAGCGAAACGATATGTATGGTCAAAAAAAATAAAGTTGATAAGTTGAAAACTTGCGCCAAAATTTTTTATTTATCATAAATCTGTGTATAAAATACTAGATTAATTAAGGAATTTGCCAACAGAGGCGGACCCAGTGGTGCAAGGGGGTGTTTGGCTCGTGCACTCTCCCCAATTTTCTTTTGTTTGTAGTACACTTTTGAATTTTTTTTGTAAAAATACTGAGTAGTGGTCCTCGCAAACCAAACCAAATTAGTAATCTTGTGTCCACCACCGCCGCTTGCCAACATGATCAGGTAATACATTCAATTTTTGTGAAAGGGAAGTTGACACCCTATTAATTAAAGAAATATTACAGACAAATATATATACAATAACCAAAGATCCGACAACAGATGGTGCGCGCACTAAGCCTATAGTGCGCGCACTAAGCCTTGGTACCATCACCTCTCAATAATGTCAACATTGAAAGATAGTATAGATGCCTATGAGGGGTAATGCTACTATGCGCAACCCCCATATGAGATTTTGTGGCTTTAAATATGAGTTTTGTGGCACCAAATATGAGATAATATGAGATTTTGTGGCACCAAATATGATATTTTGTGGCTCCAAATATGATATGGCATACGGTATGCACCCCATACGGATGGACGACCGAGATTGCGCCACGTATGATGTGTAGGAATTTGTGCCACCTTTGACCATTGACTATATGAGATTTTGTGGCACCAAATATGAGATTTTGTGACTCAAAATATGAGATTTTGTGGCACCAAATATGAGATTTGAGATTTTGTGGCTCCAAAATATGAGATTTTGTGGCATCAAATATGAGATTTTGTGGCACCAAATATGAGATTTTGTGACTCAAAATATCAGATTTTGTGACACCAAATATGAGATTTTGTGGCTCCAAATATGAGGTCCGCAAGTCCGCACGCACTGTAGCAAAGTCCGCATGGATCTAATATGAGATTGTGTGACTCCAAATATGAGATTTTGTGGACATATATGAGATTTTATGGACATCCGTATGAGTGTGCATACCATATGCATTTCATATCTTCAGCCACAAAATCTCATATTTAGAGCCAAAAAATCTCATATTTTGAGTCACAAAATCTCATATTGAGTAATTTTAGAGGGTTGCGCATAGTAGCATTACCCGCCTATGAAACCAGGTAAAGCTAGAACTTGGGTACGTTTACAACTTTCATTTTCTGAAATAGAACCAAAAAGAGTGGAATATTCCCCTTCCTCTATCACATTAAATTGACAAATGCACGATATTATTTCAAGCTTCATGTGTTTTGCAATCCCAATCTTTAAATCATCCGGATGAAAATTTAATGAAGCAGAACCACAAAAATATTTGAGAATAAAATAACCCCTGACCAGTTGTAATTAAAAAGTGGCTTACCCGGCCGGTGGTTGGAACCAAAACATACACGAACTAGTTTGTCAATACGACAAGAAAACAGCCAAAAAATACATTTTTCAACGTGTTAAAGAGCCTTGGAAAGTGTTAAGAAGTATCGGAAAGTGTATTTTGTTATATTCTTTTTGCCTTATTATAGACAACACATTTCAATCGAATAACCGAATTAAAAAAGTTTCGAAAATCCAAAACTCTTTTTTGTGTCCCGTTTTCTTTCTCTACCTACTTGTACTATAGTTTTGAGGAATATTGAACTGCTTTGTAGAAGAACTGCTGCTAATTGGGCTGGCTTAATTTATAATTAATCTCTTTAATTACTCGCCACTTAATATTGAGGTGCAGATTTAATCTGGTGTAATTGAAAACTCCCATGAAGATTTGAGCCACATAACTTTCCACCTTATCTTTCTTAATTTTTGTATGTAGCATCTTCATACTACTTATGATGATGATGATCAAAGAGCTAAAGAGGAGTTAAATATAAAAGAAAAGGGGAAAAGGGATGAAAAGCAAACATGACTCACACCTTTGGATTTAAGAACGAAAAGAGCACCAGCATCAAGTTGATCCTCCTTCCCTTGGGGTTGTACTGTTACTTGTGAAGGAACAGTATTAAGATCCTGCTCTTCATGTACAGCTTTGGAGCTCTGATGGAGGCTAGCCATCTCTCTCTCTCTCTCTCTCTCTTCTCTCTCTCTCTCTCAACAACCACACACATATATATAGCAAAAGTCTGCATGCCCATCATTATTTTTGGCATCAAAGAATTATATATTTAACCTATATAAAAGCTTAAGTTATTAGATGAGGTGTGCTTAAAAAGTATGTATATGCATTTTTCAATTCTACATCATGTGATGCACTTAACATAACTCAATGGAGAAAAATAGATTCATGTAATTTATCCCGATTGATTAGAACCTAAAGATTTTTTGATTTTGTTTTATAAATTAGGGATGAGATTACTAGAAGGGTATTAATTTTCACACTCTCCTTATTTATAACTGCACTCATTTTTTTGTCATCTTATGACGTGAATTTACAATTTTGTCCTTGCAAGCGTGAAAGGTGATACAAATAAAAGGTTAATTTTGGAAATTCACATCACAAGATGACAAAAAAATAAGTGTGACTATAAAAAAAAGGGAGTGTAAAAATTAATTACTCCAAGCTCAATTTTTCCCAGCACCATTATGGGGCTCACAATAGTGATCCTAACCGTTCATTTTCGTAGTCCTTGCTAAAAGCAAAGAATGTGTAAAACATCAGCTTTTAAGCCTAGTTTCCCAAAAGATTTATCAAAATGTGATAAAATCAACCCTTAATTTTATCAAATGAGGAAGATGTTTGATAAAATCTCAGCTTTTTTGCATTGAAAAAGCTTAGATTTTATCGTTGATAAAATTATTTGGAAAACTCACCCGGAACATAATTAAATCCACAAACAATTTGTATAAAATGGACAGTTCACATAATCTTAAACTTGAACTGTACATTTTACACAATTTGTTGATGCATTTATCAATGACGATCGAGTTAATTGTTTTCATAGATGATGTTATAGGCGAGAAGTTTGGGATGAGCGGTTCGGAACACCGTTGTGGGCCCGTAATAGTCCTCAAAAAATTAGAGTTCGGAGGGGTTTGGATAAGGCGAACCGGAGTGGCCCATCTCTGGTATCTGTGTTTTCCCCTATCAGAATTATACCTGAAATTTGGCACTCAAAATTCTTGGGCAGCAAGTGGTGGCTAGCTCATGCGGTAGAGTTCTTGGATATCCTACACTATATCCTGGAATCAAGTCTCATTCCCTCCCTCCCCCTTAGATGCCTCACACTACATTCCGGGATCGAGTCTCATTCCCCCTCCCCAATGGAATAGATTAGGAATGATAAATGACAAAAAAAAAACTCTTGGGCTGATTTCTTTTATTCAATTCTCAAACACTACCTGGTTGATTGCATAAGAAAGTTTAACCATATAAATCGTATTTGATAGTAAGTCGTTACAGTGTTCACAAATTAAGGGAGGCAGAGTCAAACCACAGCACCTGATATTTCAAGGGTGATTAATAAGTTAGAACCATTAATTTGATTTTTAGTGATTTAATTTGTCACATGTGGCATTCCTTCCTCTTCCTGCAGATCTTTAGGATCGGTGCCTTTTTTTAAAAAATTTAATTGCTTATTTAGAAATACTACGACAAATACGGCAACTACGTATATAGTAGTTTATTGCGCAAGAAATGTACATACTGCCGTATTCAAATACGACAAAAACCAGGATGTGCATTTTTTATTGTCACGGAAAAGAATTCAGTAAAAAAACGAGAAATTCATGAATTTGACCCTTATTACAAGAATATGGCAAGTTTATTGCGTGAGAAATACTACGGCAAATACGGCGACTATATACTTTAAAATGATGTCATCTCAACCTAAAAAACCTAATAATTGAATCAAAAGAGAGATTTGCACGGATGCGCAGGAGTGTCGAACTGTAGCATCTAAAATTTAGAGGGATTCATTGTTCTTTTTAGATATTTGGGTGTTCAAATTTAGGATGGATAATTCTAGGGTGACGGGGAACAAAAAATGTACGACTAGCTGACCCACTTGTGGGTCCCATACGAACAATCCGAGCCGTTCATTGAAAACCCAAATATAAATTTAGGGACACTGTTACATGTAAGTGTTTGATCCAAAATCCCCTCGTTTCATTCATCAAAATTTTGAATATGGAGACCACTCTTCCATCTTGAAAACCCAGGTCTTTAAAAATGACGGTGAGTACTTCGAAGTTAAAAAAAAAGATGGAATAAATTACAAAAAAATTCTTCAATATAACACATTCATGTTTCATTTTGGAGATTTAAAGATGGGTTTGGAGATGTTGTAAGATCGACTACAACAAGGGTAGCTAACTTTAGCGATGAGATAAGTGAAATACAGTACTTCAGGAGTAAATTCGTTGTGGTACATATTGAACAACCACCTCTGCGAAATCATAAATCTAGTTCCAGCGAAAGGACAGTTGACTAGCTTGTTATCAAGAACAGAAAGTCTAAGTACCCAGAAGCGGTATCCAGAATGTGTCCAGAATTTGAAATTTAACGGTCCAGATTTACTTCAAGTGAATCTGGACCCTTGAATTTCAAATTTTTGGTACTTTCTGGACATATTTTCTATGTATGTAGCAGTGTTGTTGAAGCGCTATTCTATGCATTCTGCAAAGGAAATTGTACAAGAACACAGGTACAAACGTGTTTTTTCCTTGCATCTGTTTGAACTTCAATCTTTTTAGGTGGTTGTTTGGGTTATTTTTGTGGTTACGGGGCTCTCGGTTTGGTATGGTGTTTGGATTGGCATCTTGCCTTTCTTTGGGGTTGGTTCTCGAGTGGCATTTGTCGGTGTGCCTATGATCTTTTTAATCTTTGTATCCTTCTAAAAGATTAATGAAATTTATTTTACCAATAAAAAAAACAAAAGTTATCCCAGACGAAAACTTATGGTGGAGAATTGGCCTGTAAATAAAGTAAGAACACCATTTCGGGCAAAATTGTTCACTAATAGATATGTTCAGAGCCGTGCGACGTGTACATATTTCATCATTTTCATGTGCGGAGTCTAAACATTTGCGTCCCAAGCATTTTTTCTTTTAAGCTCCCATTGTCCATACCTCATGCTCCAAACTGTTTCAGCAAGTTTCGACAAAGTAGTAAAGGCCCCTTTGTTAACCCTCTTAGCCCAAAACAAGTATGGACTGTGAGTCCGATGGGATTAGTAATCCAGCTAGCCCAAAGGGGTGATTGGTAATGCCCGACAGACATCATTGTGTCCAGACTCCAGAGTAGCCTTTTTTTTATTAGGGAGAAGCACGGGCCGGTACAGCCCACTTAGAGAATTTACACACCTCATAGCTCATATGTACACAATTTCTCTCTCTCCTCAACTCCACAAACGGTGTGAAAGTGCCTAAATCCTAAGGTACCTTATGAAAGTGCTTAAACCTAAACCTTAAGGTATCCTATAAAAGTGCTTAAATCCTAGGGTACCCTATGAATGTGCCTAAATCTAAACCCTAGGGTACCCTATGAAAGTGTCTAAAATCCTAGGGTACCCTTTGAAAGTATCTAAACCACTAAAACTCTATAATAGGAAAGTGCATCCTAAACCTAAACTCTAGGGTACCCTATGAAAGTGCCTAAAATAACAGGGTAACCTATAAAGTATCTAAACCACTAAAACCCTATAATAAGAAAGTGCACCATAAACCTAAACCCAAAAAAGGGTGATTTACCGTAGTGATAATTAAAAAAGGTAATTTATCTTAGTGCTAATTAGATATCTTTTTCCTTAGACCTAGAGGTAAAAATATCTTTATTATTATTATTATTATACCAGAAACCCATTGATTTACGCGTAACTTTCACTAACCCCATCCAGTACAATACTATAATGAAGAAGTTCAAATAAGACAACGAAAAAGAAAAAGAAAAAACCATTTCAAAAAACGTCCTGTTTATCTTTTCTTAAATTTTGTTAAATTTGTGAATTGTTGATTACGGAACATGGATTTAGCTTTTCTTTTTCGATATGGATTAATTTATGTTATGGACATGATGCGAAGGGCTCTTCTTGATTGTGCTTTGTCCGAATCATCTAAGGGCTTTTCTTGTCTTTTTTTCTTTTAACTAAGGCAGTAGAAAGCTAAATATTAAGTATAGTTTGAGATGTCCTTAGGTATAACTACTTTTTAATTGTATATTAATTATGATTATTGTAGTTGAAGCATAAATCAACATTAGAAAATAAAATTTAAATAAGCCCAGTTGACAAAGTTCAAAGATGAAAGATATAATTGAAGTAAATATAAATATCCAGTTTCTAAAAGCTTTAGAATATCTATCTTCTAGAAATTCTACAATATCCTTGTAAAATATCTAGATTTTTTTTATGAGAATTAGTCACATATGTAATTCTAGAATCTATCTCAAAGTTTATCCTATATGAAAATATCTTCGGACTAGACCCTTCCATGGAATAGTATAAATAAGGATGAGTTCTAGCCCATTTTGTACCAAGCCAAAAAAAGAGTTTTGATTTTAAGTGCAATACCCCCTGCCCCACTATTACCGTAATTATTTTTCCCTCGCCCAAAATCTTGTCAACTAAAAATTAGAAACTCCTACTCTTCCATCAAACGTATCTTAAGATACGCGATACGTATCCCAATACGATTTATACCATGAAAAAAATGATACATGATACGTATCCCGATTTGAAAACACTGACACACAAAGGTAAGTATAAGTATCAAAATCACAGATTTTTTATTCATCGTCGCAACAAAAATTTGGTTTTTTCAAATTGTACATTCAAGAATCTCATAAATTACTTACCAAGCCGAAGATTGCATGAAATTTGGATCGCCAAAGGAAACCACTGCATTGTGGCTTGATACTATTCTGAGCTCTTCTTGCTCTTGATTGCCGTCATTTGAAGCCGACGCACCACCACCACCGGAACCTTGTATACCCTACCCAACCCATTCGTAGAACTCCTCCATGGCCTTAGCGTATTTCGTTTGATGCAGTTTCTTGATTGTTGCAGAATTTAATATTTCGAGCTCTTCTTGCTCTTGATAGCCGCCATTTGAAGTCGATGCATCACCACCACCGGAACCTTCACCACCCTGCCCAGTCCATCCGTAGAACTCATCCAAGGCCTTCTTGTATTCCATTTCGTGCGGTTTCTTGATTGTTGAGGAATTTAAACTCAGAGTGCGCGAGAGAGAGAGATTAATAGTGGGAAAATCGTGTAAAAAAGTTGGTGGCTTTTATCAGTTTCTTTCTCTCTATCTCCTGAATACCTTTCTTGTTTTATACTACGTACTAGACTAGAAACCCAGGGTAAATTGCACTAACCACCTGTATTAACCACACTTATTATACTGAAATTACACTATGTAACCTTTATCCTAAAAATAATAACAGAACAATATGTTCTTTATCTAGTCTTTATCTTTATAATTTCTGACCGAGTTCTCATATTGTCACTTGATCTGATATTATTGGGGCCCTGTTAGCACCCGTTCAGACACTTTCCTCATACATGTCTCGAAATTTATTAACCTTTGACTATACATGTTTACATGTGAATACCATTCTAGTGAACCTTATTATTCATTCTAAACTTCGCAGTTTTACATCCGAGTTAACTGGGCAAGCGATAATCCAAGGATGTACAATATCTACTTACAACACATAATTCAATTTAAGATTTTCTGATGTTTTCACTCAAATTTATGGAGTACATATTTAATGAATAGGGTTTACCTATAACTAAATAAAACTTTGAAGGTTAAAAGTATAACTTATAAAAATGAACGGCCGCATTAGTAATTACCTAGGAGTAACGTAGCAATAAGTCAAATCTAGGGGCATTTAAGTAATTTTACTAACTTTAAGGGCATTTTGGTAAAAAGGCTAAATAGGGGTATTATGGTAAATATACATGGTGAGATCTTTAAAGGTTATAAAGATCTGAATTCCACTTTTTCAAAATAGTACTCCCTCCGTCCGGATTTGTTGGTCCAGAAACATACTTTTTCAAGTTCGAAAATATTTGTCCATTTTTAAAAGTTAAAGGGTAAAGTATGGAAGATTTACACAAAAAGTAGTGGAAAAAAAGTAATGGAAAAAAAGTTGGAATCCCCAAAACGGACCAACAAATCCGGACGGAGGGAGTAGTTTATTATGATGAAGGGCATTTTGGTAATTTCAAGAACTAATATTCGTGATAACTTAAAGTTCCTAAACTACATTTTAAATAATTTTATTAGTGTAGTTTGTTTCTCTTTTATGTAGTTATGATAATTATTAAATACCTTCTTATATAAATAATAATTAAATAATAGGAAAATAATCTCCAATACCATATTAATTTTTATTTTTACATAATAATCATAATCGGGGTTAAATACGTAATAGGAGTAAAAACATAATTCATGGTCGAAATCGTAACAAATAGATAGTCCAAGGGTGTAAGTGTAATTACAAAACTTTAACTTGAATCTAGCAGAACCTTCCTGGATCGTCAGGACGAACGCCATTCCTGTTCAGACAGGAGTTGCAGGAAAAAAAAATAGTACGCTATGGGTTGAGCTCATTTTAATGCATGGGTTCATTTCAATCACTTTTAAACGTTCAAAAACATCAATTAAGATTTCTAATATACTTAGGGAGAGTGATGGAGAGGTTATACTACCTCTCCTCCGAAGTTTTAGCGAAAATGAGGGTGTCAGCAAAAAACAAACGTTGGCAGTGTAAACGGCTCTTCGCCTTGATTTGGCCCTAATAAATGTTTGTTTTATGACCCTGGGAAGTGGGTGAGGATGTGTGTTAGTTGGTTTGCTGAGTAGTTGGGATTTTGATGAAAACCTATTTTGGTGTTCTTACTCTCTCTCTAGAATTACTTGGGGAGGAAACCTTTCTCTCTTCCTTTCTTCTCTGCATTTTGGAGTGAATTGTGAGTGTGTTCGTGTGGTGTGGGGAAGGAGGAAGAATTTGGGCATATACAGGTGGGGTGGGGGTGGGGGTGGTTTTGGAGGGGAAAATGCTGGAGATAAGGTGATATAATGGGTCTTGATGACATGGAGATAAGAGGTAGAGGGTAGCCTTGGGATGGATAAGGTGAAGATGTTGATGATGTAGGATGGATTTGGTGAATCTTTGGGTGTAGGAGGTAATGATGGGTGTGTTTAGGTGGTGGATGTGGTTTTAAGTTGATGAGATGGTTTTACGGTTGGGTAGGGTGGAAGAGGATCCGGTATAGGAGATGGTGGGAGGGGCTGGTTGTAGAAATATGTGTGATAATAGTTGTGACGGGATGGATAGAAAGGTGGTATGATGAGAGACAGAGCTAAGAAGGGGGGGCGAGGTGGCGCATGCCACCCTTGGGTCCAAAAAAATTATTTTTCTTATTACAAAAACAGTTTTTTCTTATTACAAAAAGAGTGTTATTCTTCAAAACTCATATTTTACTTCTGGTATTAAGCATATTGATGAATAATTAATCGATGTGTGTAAACATTGTTCAGTATTAAGTATGTTAATGGATGATTAATATATGAAAATGTGTACCATTTTGATATTATAAATATGTAATTATCCTTCATACGTGTACCCTTTTTAATACTATTTACTCTTTCTGCTAGTAAAGATAGAAAAGTCTAATTTTTTAATAAATAAATAAAACACCTTCATGCAAAATTTCTTATATTTCTTGATATCAAATTAAAAAACTAACGATTACACTTTGTTTTATAATAAACTATCTTTGTGGAACGAAGGTATGTAGAATATTGATTTAAGGTGCCACCTCCGAATTAGAATCCTCGCTTCGTCCATGGGTCTGATGGGGTGGGGGAAAAGATAAGGAGGGTGGTGTTATGATGGCGTTGGAAGAGAGAAATGAAGGTGGTGATGGAGGATTGAAGTGATGGTGTTTGGATATGGGGAAAGATAAAGGTTGTGTTGAATGGTGAGGTTTGGTAATGATAGTGCAGGTTGGTGATGTGGTGGGATGGAGAGATGAGAGAGAGAGAGAGAGAGAGAGAGAGAGAGAGTGTGTGTGTGTGTGTGTGT
>JAXBDA010003291.1:0-35720 GCA_036023075.1 Gaultheria prostrata | reverse complement strand
AGAAAAGTACAATTCCATTCCGGCAAATTTAACTCTGATGTAGTAATGGCTATTATTTGATTAAGAGGAGCAAGACTCCACAAGCAAGGACAAACACGTTTGTGCATTCAATTAATAAAGCATGTCATTACCACAAGAATTACTTCATAATATGCAGATCCATACACATGGCCGAAATTCAACCGCCATAACATTGGTTCCAGGCAGCTAACATGCACATACCAAAGGCAACTTAGTTCATAAATCCAAGAATTGATCCTCCTATTGTAACAAGAATTGATCTTCATATAATTTTCAAATTAGGGTTTTTTTGGCAGCAATGAATTTTAGAATTTCTCAAACTGAAACCCTAACATCCGAATTGGGTTTTTTTTTAAGCAACTCATATCTTCAATCCCAAAATTCAAACAAGAGAGAGAGAGAGAGAGAGAGAGAGAGACCTTCGTGGATGGGGAAAATGGCGTCTGAATGCCCAGAAGCCGGAGGTGGAGGAAGGCTGGGGTTGGTGGTGGTGGGATTCGTCGGTGGGGGAACGCTGGGGTTGGCCATCGACGGAGGTAGGGGAACGCCGGTTGTTGTCGTAGTCGCCTGACCTCTCTCTTCTCTGTATTGATGTCGAAGAAGAAGAACGAGATGTAGTTCAGAGTTTGTTCTTTTTTCTTTTTTTTCAGTTTGTGACAAGTGGTGGGCCAGGTTACCAACCGGTAGCCATTTTTTAAAATTTTTTTATTCCAAAATTTTCTCATATCCATATGAGATTTTGTGGTGCTCTTTATAGCATTTGGGTGTTTCGGTATTTATTATTGTGATTACCATATTTAGTTTACTGAATATGAGATTTTGTGGGCTTTTATGAGATTGTGTGATTACCCATGTGAATTGCATACCATTTGCCAAAAGTGGGGTGTGCATAGTAGCAACACCCTTCCTCATTCAATACTCCTCTCCCTCTTTGTCTCTTTGTGTCTCACCATCCAAACACACATGGCCCAAAAATTAAGTTTACTTTCCAACAGTTAGGTTTACATTCATCTATACCTTTCAAACACTTGTGGATGCTAAACATGCCGTGCACGGAGGAGAAGAAAAGTCTTAACTTGAAGACAAAGACCATAGACTTGGCTTTAGGGTCCTGTATTGTGGTCCTGACCTTTTTCCTTTGGAATTTACCACAGCAAGTCCGGGAGGACCGGTGAGTACTTTGTACAATTTTTTTCTTTTTTTGAATGACGAGTCCTTTGTACCATTTAGTTCATGAATATACGTTTCGTTTACTCATCTACTATTATGAAAAATCGTTTGAAGTCCCCTTCCATATGGATGGGTAGGAGGGAATATCCACAGGTATGAGAGAGCAAATGTTTTGGCCTCTAAGGTATTTCGTTTTTTTTTTCTTTTTGAACGTGCAAGAAGTGTTAATAGTTAGTTGATGTTAGTGAGAATTGACTATTAGTCTTGTACATTAGGGTATATGGTATTTCGTTTTTTGTTGAAAATACAATTCCTGAGAAATGGGCAAGCTGTCAAATAAGAAAGCAAGCACAAATAACGAAAGATGTGACAAATAATGACGGGAAAATCTACAAAACACACCCCTTAAGGGGTGTGTACGATATGCACCAATTGTGTGGTCAAGACTGCACCACCTAGTAATAAATGATCTGGAGAACCAATTATTTATAACTTTTTCGTGAGTTTCGTAACATTTATACTAAGAATTCGTAACTTTTCAGTAATATGATTCATAACATTTTCTTGTGTTTTGTAACTTTTCATGTGTTTCGTAAGTTTTTGTGGGACTGGTAACTTTGAGACAAAAAATCATAACTTTTCTCAATTATGATTTGTAACGTTTTTTTTTTGTCTTTCGTAACTTTTAGAAAAAAGTCGTAACTTTTCACAAATATGATTCGTAACATTTTCTTTCGTCTCGTAACTTTTATAGTAAAAAATCATAACTTTTTCAACAATGTATAATCAATTGGGTAATCAATTGCTAACAATCGAATACGTAATCAATTATGTATTTTGAAAATAATTGCTTAGCTTTGATTTTTTTATTACATTTTAATGTTATATGACCTCAATAATTGTTGAGGCAAATGTATTTCGAAGAAGTAAATGAGTTTTCTTTTTAATTAATTTTAGTTTCAATTTTCACAAAAAGAAAAAGAAGATAGTTTTTTTTTTTTTTTTTTGATCGGCAAAAAGAAGATAGTTTTAATCTAAATTACTCTCAGATACTAATTTGGGCATCTCTTCCCTTAAAATTTGAAAACGCGTTTACTATAGTTATGGCGTAACTTACTTGAAAATTTAAACTCTTTAAAATTTTCCAAACTATAGCTATGGTGTAATTATATAAACCATCTTTAAAAAATAGAGTATAGAAAGTTTTTCAAAAAAATTATACTGTTTTTCATTTAAAAGCAAAAACGTATGAAGGAGAAATTTTTCAAAAAAGATACTTTTTGAAAGTTTTTTGAAGGGAAAAAAAAACTAATTTTGAAAAAAGTTTTTTAACTTGTATTTTTTTTTCATAAGAATGAAAATATATTTTTGAAAAAAAAAACATTTTTTAAAATAACGATTTACCAAAAACTAGTTTTTATCAAAAAAAATATTTTCAAAACTTTCGTGTTTCAAAAAACTATTTTAAAAAACTTTTTCCAAAATTTGATTTTTTTCCCTCGAAAAACTATTTCAACAAAAAATTTCAAGGAGTATTGTTTTTGAAAAAAACTCTCTTTAATACTTTTTGTTTTTAAATAAAAAATGGTTTAATTTTTTAAAAACCTTTTTTAAAAAAAAATTAGGGTGTAGGATATATACTAGGGGGAAATCTACAATACACACCCTTAAGGGGAGTGTAAGACAAATTTTGACTTAGAATTATGGAGAATAATTTGCGCACACTTTTCCATTAACCTCCGCTCTAGGGCAGCAAAACTGACCACTTGTTTTCTAAGTTTTCAAACTTACAATAACCTTATCAACAAAAACGAAGAAAATCTAAAGAGAATAAGTTATAAACGGATGAGAGGTTTCCGCCACTGCCAGTTTTGGCCCCGTCATATGTTCATTGCAGTAAGCTGAATGATTTATCTTGTAGGGCTCGCTGAGTAGAATATTCATGCAAAAAGTGAGCTTGATCCGACATCGATAGGTATAGCAAAAATTGAATTTTTGTTTATAAAATAGACGGTCATGGACGTTTTGACTTAAAAACTATTGACAGAAATCAAGCCGTTCATTTTGTACACCAAAATTCAATTGTTGATATAAATTCTTATTGATGTATGATCAAGCTAGTTTTTTTAGTGCATATACTACTTTGCGGGCCATACAAGATGAGCGGTTTAGATTACCACAATAAACGCACGGTAATGCCCACAATGGATGACGAAAACCATGGGATTTCTGCCTCATCCGTTTATAACCCATTCTCAAATCCAAATCATGCAAATGCATTGATCACTAGGATCAGAAACAAGGATTCACATCCTCTTCATTTCCTGGGTGGAATGGAGATCTTCATTCCATGTAATAATGGAATGACACTTCATTTGTGTTAAAATTAACATACAATATCATCTCAATACTATAACTAAATTAAACTATGTTATTTTAATCAACTAGTAAATAAAAAAAAAATCAATTATTTTCAAACTTAGGCAAAAAAGTAGTCTGGTTTATCTATTCTAATATATAAAGGGAGAGCACCAGTTTGGTGTAACCCAATTTTGAAGCCTGTCACAAAAGTGATTTCCACTTTTGTCCCCATAAACCAATGTTTTTTTCCTTTTTTCCGGAAAATCCCAAAAAAGAACTGCTTGGTCAAAAATGTTAAACCACATTAAACCAACTGCCATCACCCACGTTCCCCACCACCCTTCACAAATTACCACATAGAAGGATTCTCTCCCCTCCACGTAGACAACCAAACCCCCACTTCCTTTAACTGCTTCCCATGCACATTCACCCAAAGGCCATACAAACAAAAAGAAAAAGAAAACACAAAAATCAAAGTTCAAAACTGACCCACTACACACAAAAAAACTGACCCACTACCGGAACTAACCTTTAACCAATCTTTGTTCGGCTCCCATGGACGTTCAGAGCTGTGTTTTCTTACCACTCCTTCAGTCCAACTGCCATTCCCCACACGTCCCCTACAGTGGGGAATTGCCTCACCAGCCTTGCAATTCCTGTTTCATTCTTACGGCAGGTTCTGAGTATTTCCTGGGGGTTCTAAGTTTCCAGCAATCGGTTATAGAATCCATGGTATCACTTACAACAGCATTCTGTGTTTCACCTTACATAGTGTTGAATTCAGAGTATAAGTCACGGTTTCGAGTTCGAGCCGATCGAGAGTTTAGGCAGCGGGGGGATTCAGTGGTGTTGTCCACTGATTCTGTTAGAATCAATAGAGTTTCTTCTTCTGTTGGGGAGAAGAAAGAGAGAAATGGGTCCTTGATTAATTTGGGGAATGGCAAATTGAGTTCAAGTGCTGGTTAGAATAAGAAGGGAGATGGTGTTGTTTTGGAAAAACTGGAAGTATTGTGGGATGATGGGCATGGTACTAAGGCAGTGAAGGATTATCTTGATAATGCCAAAGACATGATTAAGCCGGACGGTGTGCCGCCTCGGTGGTTCTGCCCTGTTGAGTGCAGCCGTCCTTTAAGAGATTCGCCCGTCCTTTTTTTTGCCCCGGTCATACCTCTTTGAGTACTGGCTGTAGAATTGGCTACTTTTCATTAACATATGCTAATAATATGTTGGTAAATAAGCTTCTTGGGTTTTAAGAACCGGTGTCAATGATAGTTCTGGTGCTTTCTTTTCTTTCTGTTTGCTTTGTTTGTTGTGAAACAGTGAAAATTGGATACGTTTGAGTTGACTTTGTGAGATTTTGATAATGAACTGGTGATAGTTTTGTGGTATGGATGCATATATGCAGGAATGGATCATGGATGGTCTTGGATTGGGTCTCATTTTGCACCACAAAGCTTTGGGGAAGTTAGTATCACTACTGTTTTTATGCAATGCAAGAAATTATTTCTTATATGGGTGTGGTTTAGTGTGCGTGCCAATATTTTTCTTTTTTCTTATGATCGGATGTCCAGGACAATTTGGGTGCACCTCAACTAATTCCGGGGCCCTGAAGTTAACGACCGGGCAAATCTCCAGTGGCTCCAAGGTTTGGAATGTTTGGCCTTTGTGAGAATGGAACATGTGACCTCATGAAAACACACTTATTACTTTCTTATAACCACTTGGCCAACCCCTTGGGTTTGTGCAAGTGTTTTTAGCATCATTGTATGTCTTTCATATGAACTAAAAGTCTTTAAATTAATCACTTCATGTTCAACCTCCACATTACTTCTTTTTTTAACACAACAGTTTTTATATTTTTGGTCAAACTTATAGCATCAACTTCACAATCTATGTAGGTAATAATGATAGGCCTTTGCTGTACAAAATGACCGTTCTCCATTATAGCCAACACAATTGATTTACAAAATTTGATACATGAGTACTTATGTAGTAGATCGGGGAAAAAGCTGCGGTGACGTCGGCGTTAGCATGGGAATGTATTATTTGATTATGTGCAATCTGTCATAATACATTGCTTAAATATCTAAAAGATAGCTTATTTTTGGGAAAAAAAGAATACAATGCACACACGATCAAATGATAAGCCGGATACTTTTGTCCCTTTTCTTTTTTGTCAAAGTCCGATTTGCACACGCATTGCGTGTGCCCCGGCCTCTAGTACTAATAATTGAAGCATAAACTTGTAATTTTCAGGGTAAGATAACAATTTACGAAACCCTAACAATAAATGATACTGTTAAATTTCAGAAAAATATAGTAAATAAGTTTAATTAGCCAATCAAAAAATATCATAGTTTCATTTAGATATGAAAACTGGGATGATCTTGCACGTTCACTTTCAAAAAGATGATGCGTAACTCAATCATTACATGAAATGGAGATCTTCAGTGCTCCAATGAAATGGAGAGGATAGGAATCCCAGAAACAATATCCTCCAGGCCTCGTGCTACACATTTACCGTGCTCCGCAACTAATAAAATACTTGAATTGAAGTATTAACTATTGTAATAACATCCTAAACGAGAGGAGTCATTTTTCCGACTGTTACCTGGGTTTTATAAACGCCGGAAAAACTGCTTTTGCGTGTAGTGAGGACAATGAAAAATGTACAGAATCGAAGCTAGGAATTCTAGCCAGCCTGATCAAAGACAAGGAGCGGAGGCCACCAAAACACACTACACCCCGTACTGCATAGGGACCTTGTCTGGGTGCTTATTGCAACTGGAAACTGACATTGTCAGAGAAAACGCATATCACCAATAGCTAAGCCGGAATACCGTACCAATGGCAGTCATCACCAACGGCAGTCAAAGCCCTCAACGGTTAAACACGCGAAATTAAAACATACTAGCATATAAAGCAGTGACCACTGGTGGAAAACCAAATGTCATACCAATCTAAAAAAATGGGAAAAAAACGGATAAGACAGTTTTGTAGCCCTAGGGAAGTTCTAGACCAAAATATCAGAATACCAGAATATAAAACAAGACAAACAGGAACTCTTTTTCTGGCATAGAAAATCGAAATTAGAAAAGGCCAAGAAGAGCCAACGTTCTTCGTACGGAAAAAAAAAAGGAGGATAACAGAAAGGGTATTAGCAAAAATGCATACTGATAAAAGGGGGTAATAATGCTTCTAGAAATGTGTTTTACATAATCAAGTTGAGTAAACTATAATGGGATGTCCGATTGTTCAAACAAAACTGTCATGGCGTAGTCTACACAAGTCTATCCCTACCATACTCAATAACAATCAGAGTGTCGGATGACTCGGATGTACGACCCTTTTCCAACATGATGGAGTAGGCTGGTAGCCAATCACGAATATTCAAGAGTAGTAAAGATCACGAAATCAAAGGGAAGGAAAGATTCAGATAATACTGATAATTGTTGCGAAGAACTAGAATCTCCTATTCCTGAATACTGATAATTGTGAACTACTCACTAGTCACTACTTCTCTACACATCACCGCCACAATTCAGCGAAAAGCCATCATTTCGGTTTGAGATACCACTGAAAATAAGACACTAGCACCCACTGCTAGGAAGTAAACCATAGAAGTCGAGTGACAGGCATCAAATTTAATCTAACAAATCGCAATTGACTAAGAAGTTCAAGAAATCAGAAGAGCGAGTGAATGCAGCAGATATTGCCAGCACTTTTTATGGATGGCATCAAAAATATGGCAACTCGTATTTAAATGAATTGGAAAGTCAAGCTCACCTTGCAAGGCGTCCATAGAAGTGGCAGCATGAGCTGAACTCACACTATTGAAAACAAAGAACCAATGGATCACCCCCAGATTCCTAGGAATAGTATTCACTAGTCAGTAAGCGAATGCTTGCCTCTACGAGCAAGGAAACAGAAGTGAAATGCACAAATAAGAAAATAGAGAGACCAAAAGGAAAACTTATACATCTTGTTTCCTTGGTAATTGGTAAACTGTCTCACTTCCATGTATCCTACAAAAGGGCGAACGATATCTCAACTCTGTGACCCAAGGTGAGGAACAAAACCACAAGCTAGAAATGTAAGGCAAACAGAAGACAAGTCAATACATAAGGTAAGGATACGAAAAAAACTCCCCCTGTGTACAGCTTGCAGGCAAACCCTCCACAAACAGTGTAATTGAAGCATCAGGAGGAACAGAAAATTCGGGCATGCCACCTCCTAATCCCAAGAAATGGCATTTTGCTGTCAATGCTGGATCTGACCCCCCATCCCAATAATGTGTATCAAGAGGACGACCGGTTACTCCACTTCTCAAACGTCTGGCAGAATCTCCCCAAACAGGTAACAAAATTTGCTGGGATAAGTTTCAAATTATTTTTCTTCACACCATTTTCCTTATACAAAAGGATGTTGTTTATGTACTTATAGGTTCGATCAAGCTAATTTTAGCGTGAATGACCTATTCGATGAGCTCTACAAAATGAACGATTCGGATCATTATTGTGGGCCCAAGAGAAGCCCACAATAGCCCAAATATGGACCGGACTGGACCACAAGAATCTGGACAGGAGCCCTCCTTTGGTTAACAATAAAACAATTTTAAAAGAATTTAAGAGTGAAACAACAAGTAGCTCGGAAGTGTTTGCTAGAAAAGAAATTAGTGCTTAAGGTCAAAATCAGCATTTGATGAAGACAATATACTATAGTGCAGACCTTGAAAAACATACTAAATGATAGTGCAAACTTTACACGCGTATTCCTCTTATTGAAAGAACTGCCAATTGCATTTCCCCGTACAATGCCCACTGGGCTGAGTACAGCGGAACCCTATTTTGCAAAGCGAGTTATATTTGGACGGAATTACTTTTCATGTTGATCTCAAACCATAGTGCAAAAAGAAAAAAAGAAAAATTCAGGTTCCATACCTACGTGAAGTTCTAGCATTCTTAGTTCCATTAGCAGAAAGAAAATAGCATCGTAAGCTGGTCCAGACAGATTGTGTAATTTATGTTATCAAAAAGAGAAAAAGGTTAGCAAATAAAGATAATTATAAGACAATAACATGGTAACAGCCCTAATAAAATAGGTAAGAAGAAAATTGCCACAAGAAACACAACATACAAAAATGATTTTCAACTCAAAACGATCCCAAAGCCATTATCCACCCATGGTAAAATCATCCCTCAACACAGCAAACAAGGAGAAGAACTAAAGAACTACTGGAGTGCATAGAACAAATCAATCCGCTTGTAATAGTGAAATATACTTGTCATAGAAAATCCCAGCTCGCTCAAGATCTCCAAGCTCAGTATAACAATCGGCTATTGCTCCATAAGCCTCTGTATTCCCAGAATCTTCTCCCTCCCGTTCTGAGATTGCCAGTACCATGGAATGGTATTTAATAGCTTCTCGGAATTTTCCTTGCCTTTGCAACGAGGCACCTGATTGACAAATATTCTAATTCATTAAAACAAAAATAAATGTTTGACTAAGCCGCTAAGCAAGAAATTATCTAAAGCTGAACAACACAATTCCAATACGTAAAAGCAACATTTGCAACCAACACTAAGAACAAGTTCTTTCAGCTGATTGAAAACTCACCAAACCTATGTAAATGGTATTGTCCCCTTGAGAGGTTGTCACAAGATTAATGCATCTGGGTTGATTGAACCGAAGAATTTATTAAATCATACAACATTCAATATCCTACCCCTTCCCGTAAGAGTTTCATGATTCTTTTAAAACAGTTAAACGAACGTTCGTAGGCTAGGAAGCCAAACAAAGGAATAGACGACAATGGATACCTAAGCCTCTAGCAGCCTTCTTCTCCTCAGTTGGATCTGCTAGACTCTGAGCAAGTTCAAGAGCAGTCTTAAACTCCACAAATGCCTTGTCATGATCCTGATTCCTCAAAAAATTCTTTCCAGATTTCAAACGAGAAATCAACTCATGCTTCCTCGGGTCAACAATTACTTCATTTTCTGATACTCTAGCAACAGCTGGAGCATAACTCAAAGTGGGGGCATAAGATTCGATCTTTGCTTGCCTTCTTAGAGCTGCATTGATCTGGCGCAACTGCTCATTCAGCCGCTTCAGTTCTCCTTTCCTCTGTCGCGCAACCAATCCTGTCGTACCAATGAACTATTAAGTGTTTTGAAACTCACTGGGAGCTAAAACCTAAACATGTGACTAAGTATAAAGGGTATCTCCTTCAAATGGCAGAAGAACGATAATAAAATGTGAGAGAATTTCGAGCTCGTTACTTGTATTTCTATAGTGGATAAGCAAACAGTTAGTGACACAAGTTTGTCTTCAAATTTAGATTCATCTCAAATGCTCCCATACTGTCCTCAGATTGGGGGCATTGGTGCGTGATGCATCTGGGCAAGCTCACGAAACCGAATTTCTAAAAGCATTTATTGGAACTTGCACATAAACTAAGGATGGGTTTTAAGATATGGGCTGTGGGGTTGACAATAGCTTCACATTTGAGAAGGAACAAAACAGAAGGTTACGACACCATGGCTAGATGTGGCATACCTCCAACTGTTGCCCCGATAAGGGCAACAAATAGCAGTAATGGCATGTTGAAAATAGAATTATCAGCCTCACATGTTTCTGCCAGAGCTTCAAGCGGTGTGCTAAACATCAATGCATTAACAATAACAAGTGCCAAAGCTGGGTATCTTCCAAGAACCATCACCTGCCAAAGGAATCCCAATGAAGGAGTTGATTGACGTCAACAAAACTACAACCAGTGTCCCACAGAGCCCCCTGATCATCATTAATATTCAAACTGAGACAGGTATATGAGGTACATGCATGTTTTTGGCTGCTAAAACAGCTTGACAGTTCCATTTACCAAATCAAAATCACATTTCTATGCATGTAACGCAAGTCATGAAAAATGAACAAAAAAAACCTTTATAGTTGATGACAATAGAGGAATACGAAAAAGAAATAAACTTTTCCACTCTCTCTCCTAAAACCAATTGGTGTTGGTAAGGGTTTCAATTAAGTCTTTTATAGCATTCGACATCGCACCCGCAAGTCTGTTTTTAGAGCGGTCGCAGGGAGTGGCAATATGTAACCAAATCCATGGGGGCGCGGAATTAGAACAACAACAGATGTGGTATCACCATCGTACCTGATGAACAAGTAAGCCTTCCAGAGTGCCGTCATCATCTAGTTGTGAAGGGCCGACACAAGTTCCTTCTGATATTGAGGTCTTCACATCATCCACTCCCATAGGCATAGCCTGTCTGCCTAGCAATGCTAGATAAGCCTCATACTCTTCCTTAGCAGAGTTTCCCACTGATGAAAATAACTTCTTTACCTTTAAAGGAATAGAACCCATATTGCCTGAAAAAAAAAGCTATCAAGAACTATCAATCATAAAGGGTGCCTGACAGAGTATACACAAGACAGTCTCTCACTAATAAAAGTAAGAGAACAAACTAGTGGATAAATAATTCTTCTTAGTGTGGCAGCCTGTTCAATATCCGATACAAATAAGAACTTAATTACAAAACTTAAGCAGATGGAATAGCAAGTGCATCAGTGACATGTTTCTAGCAAAATAAGCAGCAGACCAAAGCCCAGTGAGTGGTGATTTATGGATACTTCCACAAGATTTTCCAGCCAATATGTTATATACCCTGCCATCAATATATCCCATCGAAAATGGAATCATTTTCTGCTATTCTGGCTAAGGCAGAAGAGAATTGGCTAGAATGAAATTGCATTGTCAAATCCCCAACAAGTACGTAATCTTACTCATCACATGTCTCAACCATTTCAACTGTATCTATCCTTACCCAACGTATATGAGAAAAGCACCCCCAAAGAACAGTGGAAAAAAAAAAACAAATGGAACAAATACGTATGTCTAAATCCAGTTGAAATGGTATACTAGTGATAGGTGCTTATTTGTAGCCAATTAAGACCCCTAATTTATACTTGTGGGTCCGTTTATGTTATTACTTGCTGCGAATTAAATAGTTTAATGTGTGTTGTAGGGTTTGGAGATCAATGAGCCAAATAAAGTGCAATATGGAAAGAAAATCATTCAATCCCGAATTGGAAAGGAATCTGGACAGCCTTTAGTAATTTGGTCATATCTTTTAGCCTGAATATCCGATTGAGGCAAGGTTTGCGGCGCCGAAAAGGAAATTCAATTTCCTACAACTTTCCAGTTTATGAGTTTTCCAAATTCCAACGTCTTGGAGGTCGATATCGGGCTGGAAGCGGACTACAGAAGGCAAAAACGGGATTATTGGGAAGTTTGGTTGAGATTGGACTTCATAAAATTTATTCTTTTGCTTGGACTCCAAGAGAGTTGTGAGCACTAGAAGAAGGGAATCCTAAATCATTATTAGGGGTTCTGAAGTTGGGGAGAGGCTCCATGTCCGGCTAAACACTCATCTAGGGGGAAGATAAAGCCCCGTTCCAAGTAACTCTATGTATGTGTAGGCGTTAGGTTTATTAACTCGAATCGATTGTTTAATTAAGAACATGTTTTCATTATGATCAGATGGAATTGTTTTAGTTCTTTCTATTGGTTGTGTATTTGTATATGCAGTTTCAAATACCAAATCAAACAATGGTTTTCTCTACTTGTGCTTGGGTAACTGAGATGGATTATGCTCGTAAGACGGATCGTGCCACTGGACAATCCGTCAAAGAGACGGATTGTGCCAGCAAGACGGTTCGTGCTATGGGGTAGTCCATGCCTGTTAACAACATAATTATTTTCTTGACAAATTGTGATTCGAATAAATAAACCTAGCCTACACATAACTTAGTTACGTGGTCAGGGTGGATTCGAAACCGTAGATTTTTTTCTCATTAGTTTCTCATCAATTTCATTACTTGTCTCCTTAATTAAATCAGTTTCCAAAAACCAATCACTCAAATCTCTTTTTCCGAATTATTAATTAATCGAAGCTAACATAACTCAGCCAAATTGTCTCCGTGGATCGATACTCGACTTAGCCACTATTCTTCTGAGTAGTAGTTAATTCTAAGTTTTTATAAGTATAATTTTGACTCGGCACGACACGGTCAACTAGGTAAGCTTGGAAGAGTCTATTCCTATAACTATAAAAGACTGAAGAGACAAAAAGTGTTTTGTCCTCTAACTGAAGAGACAAAGCTGGTTTTGACTCTTTCACTTTCCAATTTTGTCATCCACAAAAGTGTTTCAAACTTTCAGGACAAATTCCTTACTACGGGGGAGAGAATGCCATTAAGACCGCAATTATTTGGTGCTCTAGCATCAAAGATTCACCGCCAAAAAGATACAACCCACAGAAGGCCTAATAGGTAAGTGAAAGGTCATCATAATAGTACTTCAAAATTTCATCATAATACGTAGGTGAAAGTACCATTTTTGTCTAACTTTATCTTACTGAACCTAGGAGGGAACAAACTCTAAATTCCAAGCCAAGAACACCAGGTCATACACTTGGGTTTGACGCAAAGTTTACTCAGTGAATTGAAGTGTTCTAGACTAGATGACATTGAAACCAATAGCTCCTAGCTCTATTGGGGATAGTAATGCCTCGAGGTGGCAACGTCCCCCAACTGGGTACTAGAAGTTCAATTGCGACGGAGCCATTTCGTTTAAGGATATGCAGGCGATGTTTGGAGTTTTAGCCAGGAATTCTGGTGGAAAGGTGATGCAGATCTACTATGGTACGAGAAGGGTGTCATCGGCCCTGTTACATGTGGGATTAAGGATTTCATTATAGAATTCGACTGCCTCAAAGCTATATCAATGGCAAACTGTGGAAGGCTATGGAATGGGAAGTTCAGACCATTTTAGATGATGCAAGGAACTTGGTTCTCAATTGTAATTCATCTTTTGTATGGTGTAATTCGTTCAGCCAACACTTGTGCTCACTATTTAGCTAAACTTTGAAAATATCATCCTGATCCCCTGCAACCGATTGCGGTGCTCCCTACTGACCTATGTAACCTTATCCCTCTTGGATTGTTTTCTGGAATGAAAACCCTCTCTTCAATAGAATAAAAACAAAACAAAACAAAAAAAGAACTAGATGAGTTTTTCCCCTTTTTCCCATTTTCGCTCTTGGGACATGCATTCCATCAGTTATTTCTAAAGATATTTCCTTGACTTACTACCTATAGATAGAATACAAATTGATCATCCACATGAATGTTATGTACATTGTCAGGTTTACTCAATTAGCTACTTAACTTCGGAAATGGTGAGAAATCTATTCCTTCAATCTCTTTTCTTATCTTTCTTGGAAAACTAACACAGAATAGAGTGAAAATTCTCCAAAAGAACAGAGAAGAAATGCAATAGTCGAGAAATCTTAGAGAGAGAGAGAGAGACTGACCAAGTCGAAAGCGGTTCAGCGGAAATTGGGTGGAGTGAGATGGGCGGCGGTCAAAAGCGGCGGAGTCGGGGCGGCGGAGTAGGGAGGAGCAACGGAGGACAACCGCCATTGCTCTTCGGATAAAACCGCTGATCTTTCAGGTGATTTTTATATTATCCAGAAAGAGGCCCTAATGCCACGATTTCCTTTTTTTTTTCTTTTCTTCTTTTTTTTGTGAAATAGAACTGAATTATACTAGAAATTAAAGAAGAACATCTCCATGGTATTGAAAGTTTGAAACGAGCGGCGGCTCTGCTTTGAACCTAGTGACATGTTCAGTGAGCAGGGTTAAAACAATTGAAACTCCAATTAAATTTAGACATCTTAGCAATAGAGTCTAACAAAACATAAATCCAACCCAATAAGGCACAAGCACAATAATGAATCAGATGAAGCGTTGAATACTCTATGACATATCAACGTGACATGTTCTAAGCTAGTTATTTGATCAACAATTTAAGGTATTCAATTGATTTTTATTTCCACGTCTTTATTATATTTAGTTTAGGCATCGATTTCTTGAGAAGAATATCTTCAATGATGTTGATAATGAATCCAAATTCAACGTTTTCAAAATATAAAGGCTTATCGTGGGATCCTGAGACACTAAGAGTTGAAATAAAGTAGCTTTTTGTGTAATAGTAAAATCTATATATATATATTTTTTCTTTTACATATAATATATCTCGTCAAGTTAAATCTTATATTTTGCACAGAACTTTTCGTAGTAGCACCACTGGTAGGCTTTCTTTCAAATTTATAACAACGTTAACATGATTTCTAGAGTATATAAACAAGGGACACTAGAATTATTGAAAATGTCAATTCATAAGAGTTAATACTAATATTTAGGGGTTCTATACTAATACCCAAAAGTTCAGGGGGTTACGTGCCCACCATGTACCCTTGTTAAATCTGCCCCTGAGCAGCACTATGAATTTTTTTCATCACCAGAGAAAAATCCTGGAGCTACACCTTATTAAAACCTCGTCGTGTCAAGTAAATTAACAACATAAGGTAGAATGTTAAGATTAAGGGTTAATTTCACTAACCTCCCCTGAGGTTTGCATAAATGTCACTGGTCTCCCCTCTGCTTTCTGATATTCCACTGCTCTTCCTTACTTTACAAAATAAATGTCAGATACCCCATTTACCGTTAAAAAAGGCCTAACGGCATTAACTTTGATGGTAAATTGACGTTAATGCCCTTAAATTCGTATTTTACTTCATTTTTTTTCTTGTTTGAGTTTATATTACATAAAAAATTTTAAAGGAGTGAAAAACTAACATATTTACTTACTTTTTTCTTGGAACTTTCTTTTCTTTGACTTAAATTTTATTTTATTTTTTTTATTTTTTAGTTCCCTTAAGACATATTTTAACATTTTGATAATAAAAATAAGAGTACCATTAATCACCTAAGCCCACTGCTTGCTTTGGTGGTTTTTTTTTTTTTTTTTACTTTTTCCATTTTTTTTTTTGCATTAGAAGTAATAATGGTCTAAATAAATGTGCACACCCTTTTAGGAGAAACAAGCATTTCGCACAAAAAAAAAACTATTAGCATGGAATTTTTTCGGATAATTTTTTTTCACCAATTCAAGGATTCCATTGAGAAAAATATTAGTCCCATTTTTTACCCAAAAAAAACACTCTTTTTTTTTAGTATTATTAGCCGTCTTTTTGTTTAGTATTATTAGGCTATTATGGATACTTTATTTGAGTCTTTTTTTGGATAATTTATTTTTTGGGTAAAAAATTAGACTATTATTTCTCTCAATGGGATCCTTGAATTGGTGTAAGAAAATTATCCGAAAAAATTTCATGCTAATAGTTTTTTTTGTGCGAAATGCTTGTTTCTCCTAAAAGGGTGTGCATATTCATTTTCGACCATTATTCCCTCTAATAGTACTCTTATTTTTATTATCAAAATGTTAAAATATACATCTTATGAGAGCTAAAAAATAAAAAATAATTTTGAGTCAAAGAAAAGAAATTTCCAAGAAAAAAGTAAATAATTATGTTATTTTTCACTCCTTTCAAAAAATTTATGTAATATAAACTCAAACAAAAAAGAAAATAAAGTAAAGTTCGAATTTAAGGGCATTAACGTCCATTCACCATCAAAGTTAACGCCGTTTGGCCTTTTTTAACGGCAAGGGGCGTATCTGACATTTATTTTGTAAAGCAAGGGAGGGCAGTAGAATATCAGAAAACGGAGGGGAGGTTAGTGAAATTAACCTTGAGATTAAAGTAAATATCTCCACTGACATTAGAGTATCATTTGCTAGAGTATGTGCGCCCATATTTGCTTTCGCGGTAGATGTGCTTGAGTGATATTGTCAAAGCGCCGCATAAAGGAAAATGATAGTACCAATTATTTTATTCTAGATATATTATGCGTGTATGATTTTGATCCTCATTCTACCTATTATGTCATGTACCTATATTGGACGTGCATTTTAATCTCGCTCGTGCATAGCACGGGTACAACGCTAGTTATTAATAAGAGGATGGTTTTCAATATTGGAGGCTGAGAGAAGTTGGATATATAGCGACTAGTGCATCTGTTTCCTCTTCCAGGTTGTGAATTGTTCTCCATTATCACTAAGTTTAGACCCTCCCTAATCGCCCATAGTTCAGCCTTGGCCCTTGAATTTGCCTGCATGTTTCGTTGAAAACCGCCTCGTCATTGACCTGTGTGATCACAGATTAAGCCTCTTGTTTTGTTACAGCCACACTACTTATCGCTAATTGGCATTTTTACCCTTCCAACTCTACATTAACCACTCTCTTCCTCCTCTACTCCATTTCCCCTTTCCTTCTTCATTTAGATCACCCAAACCATTACTCATACTTTTACTTAAACTTGTATAAAAATTAAGTAAAAGTTTCAGGGGTGTGTCCAGGGGCGGATTCAATGTAGGCACAGGGGGTCACATGACCACCCTGAAAAAGGAAGAAATATATATAAAGTAGCGCGAGATATAAACAATGTGGTTCAGTGCTTCAGCGATAAGGTATTGTCCTTCTACCGGAGAGGTCTCTTCCCGCCTACAGTCGTTTTATGTTTTGTTTTTTGGATAGTGAAATATAAGAAACGTAATATATATTAATATTTCCGGATTCTAGCCAGAACAGCCCGTAGTTTCAGTGGTAATTCATTGTCCTTCCCCCCTTTTGGCACAGGCTCGAGTCCCCAACCCTACAAACTGTTTTCTTTTGTTTTTCTTTTTTTTCTTTTTCTTTTAAATGATTAAAAAAGCCTCTCTACACAAATTTGAGTGTCTTGCAATTATAAGCATGTTATTTGCTACACAAAACAATTACAAGTTTCCTGCAAAAATACATTAATTGTTAGTTTCTTTATATATATATATATGCTCTTTTTTTAATTTAATAATAATAATTTGCATGAGTTCGTCTAGGGCCTTGAAACGTATAAGATTGGTCATGAAGGAGTGACCCCCCTACAACAAAATCCTGGATCCCCCACTGGGTGTGCCACTAACTTGGCTTTTTGGTTTTTTAGCTTTTTTATGTGAGAGCTCGAAATATGTGTTGGTTTTTTGTGATTTTTTATGTGATGTATTGTGAGGAGATGACCTGTCTCGAAAAATGCAATAAGCTGGCTTTTGGCTTTTTGAGTTAGTGGAATGGGGCCTCAGTTCACATGAAACACTCCAACGGACAAACCCAAATCTAAGCACAAATTTGAATAAATGCTTCATTTATTGACATTGTCGTAAATTTTAGAAGAGAGAAATAGACTTGCAAAATTTGAGTAAATTAACGGAGTACATTTTTGGGGGATGGGTTTACTCAAATTTTGAGTTTAAGTAAAAAAAAAAAAGGGAAAAAAAAAGTAAGGAATAGAGATGCTCTTTTACATCTCAGATTCACAGCCTACCCAATTCGAACCCCTAACGCATGTCCTTCGAGCCAACAAATACAAGACGCACTTCTTCTTTTCAATACTAAAGATTGTAGAATGATGACTGCAATAGAAATTCTACCCCCAAAAAATAAAATCACACTCCACAGTGTAACTCACTTTTCCATTAAAAATGCCTTCGAACTCAGTGATTTGGTGGGTCAATCACGATTATGCCGGGAGTGAGGAGCAAGAAAGAGGGGAAATGGCTTTTTTTGTAAAGATGAAGGAGGTGTTTGGCCACCTCTTTTTTGCATTTTGATTTTTACATTTTCTACTTCTAGGTGTTTGGCACACCATAGTGAAAATACATTAAGTCAAAATGAGTTTTTAGTTTTTGAGTTTAGAGAAGAGAAGTTCAAAATAGGTTGAGAAGAGTTTTTTGATTTCTCATTTTTTACTTTTTCCATTTTGATCAACAAAAAGGCCTTCAAAATATATTCTACACATATCTCTCAAACACTACTCCTGTTTCAAAATACATTCTGCACATTTCTTCCAAACAATCTTGAAGTATCGTGCGTTTGATTTGGGGTCAGCTCCCCTCAAGACCCCAATCCTCTATACTCCTACAAACCTCATTTTCTCAAACCATTTTTTGAATCTCATTAATGACTGAAAATAGTTGATCTCGTACATTTTGCGATGAGTCCTCTCTATCTTGTGAACATCACGGAGTAAATGGACCGCATACATACTTATAAGCTTTTAAGCTATGCATTTTATTTACAAATTCACTATTTTCTCACATACTTTTCGATGTCTGGTATATATGATTTTTTTGCTTGTATGTTCTTCATTAAAAAATGTACAAGATCAACAGTTTGAATAATTATTGCGGTTTCAAAAAGGAGGTTTGGAGGAGTATGGAGGATTGGAGTCTCGAGGGGAGTTGATCTATGAGTACGAGGTTAATAGATTTTTTTTTTTTTAACTTTTCAACATCTAAATCTAGCCCCAACAAAACCTCCGTGACATTAGCACCACCCATTCAGAAACAAGGAGAAAATATTGAAAAAATATTTAGTTTTGTTGATAGGATTATTCTTACTCTTATAAACTATCAATCTATCCTAGAAACTACAACCCATCACTATATAGGTCTACCTCGAGACACGTTGTCACTATGATCAAAATCGATCAAGGCACATATCTCTCTATCAGGGACGGGGCCAGAAATTTCACTACATAGGGGTGAACCTATATAATTCATAGGAAATTTTATTTTTCTACATAATACTAGTTGTTTTTTTTCCCTCTCGCAGGGGCGATCGCCTCTACTGGCCCCTTCCCGGCTCCATCCCTGCTCTTTATCCAATCACACATTCACCAATTTTCATCTACCATATCCCTCATGTCCCACTTCTAGTAGACAAACTATCTTCCACACGCACACCCACACCCACGGGCCACGGCACACAATGTCACAATGCACCTTCTCCCGTCGCCTCATAAATCACCCTCACCGAACAATCTTTCCCCCTTTAAGGGTTAAAGTGATTCAACAGTGGAACTGAAAGGGAAAAAGTGTCATTTATCAATTTATCAACATTGTCGGTCGCGTGGTAGAAACGCGCTGATGGCGCGTTGACACAACACTGCTTTGTCCCACAGACAGCGGTCACCAACCCGAAATAGGCCCAGAAATTCCTCTTTGCTCGCTCTCTAAAAATCAAGAATGGCAACTGTAAGCACTACGGCACACTCTGCAGGTTAGAATTTTACACTATAAAAAGAATTGCGAGGGGTCAATTTTGTTTTCAATTTCGTTTTTTTTTTGTTTTTTTGGGGGGGTTTGACTGCAATACTCTGGGTATTGATGTTGATTTTACAGCTCAGATCCTTATCCATTTCCAATTTTTTAAATCCATTTTAGAATGGGTCTTCTTCTCCAGTTCATCTCACCCTAATAGATTTTGTTTTCAAAGATTCCATTCAAGTAATTGGTTCAATATTTATAATTATTTTCGTATATTCTCGTAGTTTACACCTCACACCAATCCTGTCTCTATCAAACCCACTTCTTTGCCAAAACCAGGCAGAGCTAGGGAGGTGTCGGTGGTAGGGGCGGTCGTTTGAAAAAAAAAAAAAAAAAACCTCTAAGGGATTATATAGGGAAAAAGAAATTTTCTTATTAATTATATAGGCTCACCGTGTAAAATTTTAGAAAAAAAAACTGAGCTAGTTAAATTTCTGACTCCGTCCCTCGCCAAAACTCATTTACGTAATTGTTGGCTCCTGACCAAAACCCATGTACTTAATTGTAATCTTTAACTCAATCATATCTTCCAATTTGGGCAAAACTTGCACGCCAACACTCTTTCTTGTCTTTCGGTGCGAATTTTGGGTCTTGACCAGCTCCATTGTAATCATAGGTAAAGCATGTGTTCAACTTTTCTGCTCATATAGTCAAGTCCCAGAGTCTTCAATTTAATTAACTCGGGTTTTCAACTTTGCAGCCTTTTGTTTCTGTTTGATACCAAGAAATTTGATTTAGTATTGGTTCTTTCTAATCTTTTGGTGTTTATGATCTCTTAAATTTTGATGCAGTAAGGTGTTTGGAGCTGAATTGTATGTCTAATGGCTGAATTTGTTGGTCCTCGCTTGTACAGCTGCTGCAATTGTCGAAGTCATGTGTCGCTTCACGACGATATAGTTTCCAAGGCTTTTCAGGTGAACCCCTCTGCTCCATGAAGTAGGAACGACCATTGTTAGATCACAGTATAGAATTGACCTTGCTCTGTCAATCGTTTTGTATTTAATCTGATGCGTATTGTTTCTTCAAGTGTTCATCTTACATGAAAAATTTGACCGAGGGAACATACTGGAGATACAAGTTGTTAAAGAGATCAAAAAATGGTTTTCCTTGAAGTGGTTCTTCTTGAAAGTGATATTGGGTGTCAAGTACATGGAAAAACGGTATTTTTGTTGGCCAGTGTGGATTCGGGTTGGATTTACGTTCATTTTACAGTTGTTTTTCTTTTGAGGGCCCAATTGATCGGACAGATTATACGCAGGATTGGATTATAAATCCATTTCAATTCCACTTGTAGCGTTTGAATGGACAAATTGATGGAGGGAATACAAATTTGAGGGACAGCCCATCCAACAATAGCTTGAGATATCCTCTCACCATTATTCTGGTGTCATTCTAAATCTTCGGGTAATAGAACCCCTCATCGACAACCAATTGAACATGGCCGTAGAGTTTTTCCTGTTTTGAGTTTTTGAATGTCTAAACATACCTGAACATTTCATTCATTTCCAAGTGAGCAAGACTTTTAGGCATATTTGTTTATGTCAAATTTCCAATTCATTGTTTTCAGGGAAGAAATGGCAGAGCCTTTCTGTTCTCTCATGCAATGAACGTTGTCATGGGCCCAAAAGAAGATAGGCACCTCACGACTGGTCTTCACACAGTCGCTGATGTCTATTGCGGTGATTGCCGTGAGGTCTTGGGGTGGAAGTATGAAAGAGCTTACGAGGCAACACAAAAGTACAAGGAAGGGAAATTCATACTCGAGAAGTCAAAAATTGTGAAGGACAATTGGTAGCCTTCTACTAAAAACCTTATACGCCATTGATACACCATTGTCGATGTAAGTGTGCCATGTTCCTGATGTTCATTTTGTCTAGGAAATAGTCACCCAAAATTGAAAATTCATCATTGTCCCTCTCTCTTTACTATCTTGATGTGGCTCGTACAAAAGATTGGTGTACTAATTATTTTGTTGTTAAGACAAGTGCGTTATCGATTGTGTTCTCGGATCCCTTATTTATGAGGACTGTGCTCCTAGTAAATCCTTTGCATTGTCTAAATGGTGTATTGCAGTGCCTGGTATCGTTATGGATATTTATGGATTTGAAGGAGATTGCAAAATTAAAATGCACAACCTTAACATAGCAGGTGCTGGAAAAAAGAGTAGTCTTCGAGTTTTTAGGGTTCAGTGGTTGTTTAAACTTCCGAACTCTCGCTTTCTCCTACTCCTCTTGCTGCCATAGGCAACATATGCAACTCTACGAGTCCAGCAATCTGTCTGTGCCTCGTAGAATGAAACTAGGTTTTGTAGAAATCATGGTGATTTGAAGGTTGTTCTTGGGAGGAGGGAAGAACTTGTTAAGTTTGGATTCACTTGTGGAAAAAAAGAAGGAAACGCGCCCAGTGGAAAGATTTGCATTCTGGTGTTTCAATGTTCGAAAACCAATTTGGATGCAGTGGGGAGGTTTGGTATCTTATTCTGTATGTCGAGATTTGCAGTCTGGTATCTGGCACCGATTGACAGACTTGGCTCTATCCTTACGGAGAAGGACAGATGCAATGCTACCCTTTTACCAAGTCTGTCAACCGACAAATTGGGGGCTCTGGCCGTTTTCTTTGTTCCATTACTGTAAATATGGACTGAAGTAAAAGGCAAGGTAGAGGAAATGTGAATAATATGAGCATGATTGTGTTGTTTGTGTGTTTGATATTAGCATTGAACAGGCACTGTATGTATATTTTGATACGCGAGAGACATATTATGAATTTGAGTTCATTTGAATATCCTGGGACAGATAATCTGTTGCAAATGCTATTATTGTGTCTATAGACATTCGACACAAAAATTCGGGCGCAAACGGCAAGTTTCCATCCGGGCCGGAGACTTCGCGATCTCAAAAAAGGAGAGATTCTACATCTACTGACTGGAGAGTGGAGTACAGGTTACCGGAAGAATGCGTGAATTGTGGAACTACACATTGAAAACGTTTCCCTAATGTGAATAAAATTGTAATACTAGGAAGAAAGACATGCTGGATTTCATTGCACAAATTCATATGACAAATGATAACCCTTGTGACTAAATTTGGGATTTGGGAAAGGAATGATGGAAGGATAAAGAAGAGCTCAAAATAATTGTTTGTAATAATCGAGCTCTCCAAATATTTTTTTTTCTCTCTCCTCTAATGGGTCACGGAAATCATTAATTTACACCCCGCTTGGAACTTGTGGAAAGTGGAAGAAAGGAAAGAAAAATTTTGGAAGGAAAATTACACTTTCCATTGAACCCTTTTTTTCCATTTTCTCATCTTTCTCCCGCACCAAACAATGAAAATGAATTTTTTTTAAATTTTCCCCTTTTTTTCTCACAAAACCTGACTCCCAATGGTGGCAGTCTCGTGGGCACCCTGCCTCATATTTCTAGAAGAGACTCGAGTCTTGCAAGTTGCAAGAGATTATGGTAATGCACACTTATACCCACACGTATGTAGGTGGTGCTATGGCAACAGTCTGTCTTCACGGATAGTAGTTATGGTTCGAATTGAACATTCCACTGGCGGGATTGGGAGCCCCTATGGTCACGCCCGAGGAAATTGCTATGCTTGTTGTCTGTCTTTCTTTTTTTTTTTGAACAGAATATTCGCTTGTTGTCCCCTCCCACCATTTTTGCAGTTAAAAAAAATAAAAAATCAGAACCTGGTTTAAGCCAAGTGGACCATCTACCATAAACCTGGTTTTGGGCTATCGAACGTCCAAGTAAAGTCGTAGAGAGAGAGGGGGAGAGATGTATCTGAAGAAGGCTTTCTGGAGCGACAGTCTAAACTCGGACACCGGGACTCAATCGCCGTCCCCTGTCGGAGACCTGGTGAACTCGCTCGACAAGCAGAGACTCTACAGGGAAATCACGCTCGCGCTCCGGACCGGACTCAAGGACGCGCGCGCCGAGTTTTCGTTCCTCCGAGTTCGCGGCCTTCGCAGCATCCTCAAGTTCCTCCGATCCGTCGCCGAGTCCGACTCAACTATCAACCTCTTCTGCCACAGTCAAACCATTCCCGATCTCCAAGGTCAAATTTCTTCTTTTTGTTTGCTTTCATTTGCTAGTGCTCGATGTTTACGCCTATACGAGGGTTTTTACCGATTTAAAATGAATGTATATACGATCTGTCCAGCTTTGTATGTTTCTTTCTTCCTGATACAATTTCAGGTGTGCGTATGTGAAATTCAGGTGTGTGTGTGTGTGTGTGTGTGTGTGTGTGTTATATGCAACGGTGTATAAAAGTTGAATGTATACACGATCTGTTCAGTTTGGTTTTTTTTTTTTTTGGGTAAGTAAAGATTTTATGTACCACAAAAGCAAGAACACCATCAAAGGGGCATACCCCCGAAACAAGAGACAACCAGCTATCACCGACGAGCTAGGCTATTGACAGAAACAACAAGAGAACTAACTGGAAAACAAAGAAAAAAGTAGGCTATATACAAATACACCAGAAAATCTCAGGAAGGAGAAAAGATTCGAACCGGTAGTTGCCATTGAGAGCACAAAGCCATATTACCAACTGATCTTGGCACATTTCTCCAAGAGCTAATGCACGCCCTTATATCTGTCCACACTTTTATCTCCAGCAAATGACAATCCAAACTAAAAGTTCTGAAAAATTCTCCTATTTCGCTCCAACCAAACATGGTAGATCAAGGCAGCCACCACAAGCTTTGTCACCAGGCCAACAAACTTAGAACCTGTAGGGAGTTGCACCAACCAACTAACAATCTGGGATAGGGAAGAAGAAGGGCAAAGCATTCCATAACTGAATGGAATATGACAGTTGAAGAATAGATGCTCATGAGTTTTGATACTAGAAGTACAAAGAACACACTGATCGTCAGAGACAACACCCCACTGTAGTAGCCTATCCTTGGTAGATAATCTCCCCAACACAGCCAGCCACTGAACTATTGACCACCTTGGTACAGCACGTTTGAACCAAATCACAGGAAACCAAGGCACCTGGGTTGGTTCAGTTTGGTTTGTGTTAAAATAATTGTTGCGGCTTGATTGACGGCGTCTTGTGTTTGTTTGCCGAGAAAAAGGAGGAACTTTGAACACCGGAAGAGATAAATTATCCATTCTTCTTGCTTGTTTGGTTTAATTTGTGAAGAAGGCAACATTTTGCTCTGTTGTTTGTGTTTGTGTAGTGGAGTCCGATGTTTATTTGTATGCCCAGTTGGAATTGAATGTAAATACGATATCTTTAGTTCGGTATGTGTTAATGATGTATTGCAGGTTGATTGCCATCATTTCTTGTTTGGTTGCCAAGAAGAAGAGGAGGAACTTATAATACCAGGAAGAGAGAAACTATCCAGTCTTGTGGCTTATGTGGTTTAAATTTTTTTTAAAAGCAAGCATTGTTCCCTTTTGACCTCAAAGATAATTGAAGTCAGGAAATACTTTTTGCAACTTTACGTGCTGTTTTCTGTTGGGTATCAGAGGCCACCCACACACAGCACACACAAAGAATTTGAGGAAAACCTCCGTTATATATATACAGCCATATACATGTTAAAAAAACCTCCAGGGAGAGCACCAGCAGCTCTCCCTCTCACAGTCGATCACATTGCACACCACACACCTCTCTGTCTCTCAATGCATGCATACATATAGAGAGAGCAAACGACCAGGAATTAAACACAACGCGTGACGGCGTGAGGTGGGTGCAAAAGTGGTTGCCAACACTTTGGGTAATTATCCTGTGTTTGGTTCACCACTTGGGAGGACTTCCATTGACCTACCAGTCAACATTTCCTGTAGTTAGCAACCAAACTGAGTGTTGTTTTCAAGTTGATGAAATGTAGAAATTTTGAAAGAGAGTTCCTATGCTTACATGTCAGCTGTCAAAAGTTCAGAATTGGTAATTCAATGGTTTCTGTTGTTGAAACGTAAAGACTTTGACAATTTGGTTTTCCTTCCGGAATATCTTATGGTTTGAAATTGAGATGTGGCTGATTTCATGGTGTTTTTGGGTTCTACCAGTTGTGCCAGTTCTGTTTCAACATTCCTTACAAGAGCTAGAGGAGCAGAGAGTAGCAAATTTGGATCATATATTTGGAACTGAACCCGTTAGGATTGTTACACCTTCATCTGATTCTGAAGTTGCACTTGCACTTCGAGTTTTGGAAGGATGTTGTTTGCTCCACAGACAGAGCACACTGTTGGCTCATCAACACAAGGCAATCCAGGTATACATATCCTTTGGTTAACCTCTTTGCTGTCTTCATTGTTTTACAATCGTTTTTCTATTCTAAAATTTTGAGAAGAATGGCGTACTCAGTCACATATCTCTTGTTTATAACTGGGTCTATTTCCATTTTCTTTCTGCTTCTCTCTCCCGTCCCCTTCGAAAAAAGATGTATAGAACATACTGTTTATCAAATGAGGAGAAGTACAGCTATTTATTTTACTGTTGAAATCACTCAAGGACTCGATGGGAAGGAAGGCTTCTAATTCTTTAAAAGTTGGCAATGGCAACGTATTGAATTCTTTACAGATGGCCATTAGCCATCAATTCAGTATTCAATGCATAAGTCAAACATTGCCTGGCCCCGATTTGGTTATGTGAATGTGGTTTGGTTCTTCTATGGAAATAACATCTAGTATGAGCTGCCACAGGATTATCAAAAAGCCTGTTGAATGTTAAGCCTCCTAACACTGCATAGTTGTAAGATTTCAGGCATACATCAGGTAGCCACCATGCAGAGTTGTTTGAGTGGCAGGTGGTTGGGAATCATGTAAAATCAACGCCCAGTTGGTACCCATTAATGGGTGTCTGGGAAGGAGGATGTTGCCTTACCTTTGGTAATAATAGACAAAGTGGCTGTGCTAAGACTCGAACCCAAGACCTTAAGGTTATTGGGCTGAATCTGGGAATCATGTTAACGTGGAAAATAATCTGTTTTCCTCTAAAAAAAAAAAAAAACGGCTTTGGTATAGGTTCGTGCTTTCAACTGAACTTAACCCAGCCCCAGCCCCTTACGGCACGAGCTGACGACAACCATGCAACACCTGTGTCCGTGTTCCCGAAGGCACCCCTCTCTTTCAAGAGGATTCGTGGTATGTCAAGCCCTGGTTTCTTCGCTTTGCATTGAATTAAACCACATGCTCCACCGCTTGTGCAGCCCCCTGTCGATTTATTGTGTCATGTAGCTTCTGCTTGCTGTCTGCTTTTAGCCATTTCCAACGAAGATAATACCCACTGTTCAGATGGATACTTTATGCAGATATCTGCTATTAATTTGGGAAATAATCTTTAAACTTGAAGTTCTTTCCCTTTGTTTCAATGCTTTGCTGTTAAAATTTTCCTTTCATGTTACGTTAGGAATGTCAGATTTGACACGGTTTCATATATTGCAGGTATTGATGAATGTCTTATCCACTAGAGGCGTACTTGAGCAGGGCGCATGTCTGGATGCTTTAATCGCAATAATGCTAGATTCATCTGCTAACCAAATGGTACACATTGCCCCATCTCTGTGTTTAAAGTTTGGTGTACCACTTAATGAGGCAGTCATACGAGTACTGAGAGTTGGTTCTCAATGAAGTTCATAAGCTGAAGATATAAAATGAATAAATAAAGGTCTTAAGCTACGGTATATGCTTTCAGAAACAAAAGGTCTTCAGACTCAGCGTAGAGCTATTCTATATGGAACTATACTTGGAAAGATTCCCTCAAAATGTAAATAGTCTTTCAGGTATTTGGAATTGGATTTAGTAGTTTGAAATGATAAATACGCGTTTATTGTGCCATCACCAATGCTCGGATATTAAATTCTTTGGATCCCTAACTCCCTATTGAAACCTCTCTAGGGTTGGGGGTAATGAAGGTGAGATTCATTTAATTTTGATTAACAATGTATAGGATTTTGAGGCGTGCAATGGCATTGAGGAAGTTGCTGTACTCATGAAAGACAAGCAAGTAGAAGAGAATTTGAGGTACTTCTCTGCCCGGGCTTCTGTGTTTCCCTGTTATTTGATTGACTTTTAGCTGGTGGTATTGGTCACTAGAAACATTTACTTCCATGGTGCTCTCATCTATGTATGTAAATTATTATTTTGTGAACTGGCCTTTTGTGGAATCCTTGAACTGGGATGACATACTATGATGCTCTGGGAACAATTCAGTAATTTTTCTGCATCATTGAGCAGTACTGTTTGCTTTTTCCTGGGGAGTTGGGAATGTAGAAACTAGTGGTATTAAGAGTTCAGAACTCCCTGGAAATATTCAAGGCATACCTTTAACCGACGTGTCTCTCATGCAATTTGTTCATTTTGGTTAGAAACTTAGAATGGACAAATCTTTTTAAGGCCATGCAAATTACTATTTCACTGTAGTTTTAACGTGGACTCTTTCATTTCACGCAGATTCTTATGACCCAAATTCAGGAGTGCATTCGATGCGTTAGCCTCTCCAGTCTCACCTCTAGTTGTAGATAGAAGTTTTAGAAGTTAATTCAATCCTCTAGATCTTTTTACGTTTTGTCTGGTTAACTTATGATGTTGCTTTGTCGAAAAACACACCGACTTGAAAACTACTGTTTCTTCTGATCAGGCTGAAATGTGGAGAGTTTTTGTTGCTACTAATTGGGCATGTAAATGGGAGAGAGAGATCTCCAATGGCAACAGTTCATGAAGACATAAGACGGCTTTTGGGCGAGAAGTCTGCCTCTTTGATTTGGGCAGCAAGTCAGTTTGGCTCTACCCTTGATCCAGATCAGAGACTGATGGCTCTACACATACAAGCTCGCAGAGTGATCGAATCACTTGACCTTTACTGAATCTAATCATAAAAATGTCCTGTTAATCACTTCTTTTTCCACTGATGGGCAAATTCCCGTAGCTGCTCAAATGATACATGCTAGAGGTGCTTCAGCAGCTCTCGTCGTTGCTTTTCATAAGTCTGCATTTTGTTTAAGGGTTTGTAGAGTTACCTGTGGATGTCAGCGAAAAAGTAGGGAATTTCCATTTGCAATTGGAAGTATGTCTCCATTCTTCTCCCTCGGACTCGAACACAGTCTTAGGGAAGGATGGTTAGGAAATTTTGATTGGAGACATTGTATGATTATTTGGATTTGTACAAATATGATGGAGATCTACCTAATCCTGTTAGTTACATGGATGATCTTACGCTAGATCTTATGTAAATTGTTGAAACGATTCAGAGTGTTCCAAAAAAGAAAAGGAAATAGTAGTTAGAGTGGCGTAGATGATCTTGGAAGGAAGGCAATTAAGAAATGAATTCCTTGTCTATCTCCAATCCAACTGCGCCCCCTTGGCAGAAAAATATATTGTTTGTAAAGCAGGCCGAGATTCTATCTTTTACGGCAAATACCAAAACTTACATCGGAGAAATGGGGTTGTGCTGGAGTTTGGGGGTGCCATGGCTCCGGCCGGCTCACCTGGTGTCTGCCAGTGCATCGACGTCGAGAATGAATTGTAACTACTGGAGTTTTGCAAGCTGTCATTATTTTGGTTATTTGACAAACTTAGAAGTGCAGAAAGCCAAAGGTCATGAAAGTACCCATTGGTTGAGACAAGTGAGCATGGGAATCACGAAGATTATTGATTTCACTACTCTACTAGATTGAAGTTATTATTTGTGATATAGATAGATTGTAGACTAAGATCTCAATGGGTTAGGTTGGGCTGGTGGACGGTTGGATTGGTCCCCGGAGATTAGTTGATGTGCATGTAAACTTACCTAACATCTAAGTTTTGAAAAAAGTCGTTAGACTAAAGCTGCCATATGGAACAACATTCGCTCTTTAAAATCAAGAAAACTGCACAAAAAAGTAATTGTTTGGCTCAATTCTGAAACAAAAGACTTTCTACTAAAACAGAACAGCTAAAAAACACATCAAGAATTTCACAAAATCATCTACACAAGGAACATAAAACTTGGGGCTCTTTGCTCCCTTGCTGGGATTTAGAGTACGTAACTTAGCTTCAAACATTCACATTGGTCGAGAGCCAAAAAAGGATGAGAGAACATATGACAGAAAGAAAGACAATTGCCAATCTGTTAGATCAAACATAAAGACTGTTACCGGTTTTAAGAAAGCCCAGCTCTCTCTCTCTCTCTCTCTCTCTCTCTCTCTCTCAAACTGGTTTTTAGAAGGTTTTTGGAAATCAGTTCTCAAAAAACCCACAACAAAACTTTCTTCAGTATTTTTCCTGCCCATTTGAATAGAACTAAATTACTAGTAGTATAACTTTTTTTAAACAAAATTCAATGTAGCTACGAAAGTTGCCAATTCAAGATGAATATCACTTTTTTTTTAAAAAAAATCACATAATTACAAAAGCGTAAATTACTTATTGACTCTTTTTTGTGCACTCTCCCCCTTCAAAGTGTAAAGAATGGTATATAAATGGAAAGTTACTTTTGTAAATTAACATCGCATGAGAAAAATGGAGTGTGGTTATAAAAAAGTGTAAAAATAAATTACCTTTTGTTGGTCAACACTTATTTTGTTTTACTTTCGTCTTTCTTAACCTTTCGCTAATTGCTTAAATTTTTTACAATTATATTTATTTTTTCTAAACTTTTTTCAAATTTGGTTTACATATTGTTGTTATGGGTGCACCCCTTTCGACAAGCCAAACTGACAGTCCATTTGAAAGAAACAGAGACAAGAACGTCCAAATCATCAAACTGCAAATGAATCAACGATATGATCAAAATCATGAACCAAAAAGAAACCATGGAAAAGGATACGCACAACGAAAAGGACTGCTCCATACATACACAGTGACCGCAGATTTGGAGTTTCATTCATCAACTAAAACCAAACCCTATATTGCATAGCGGCCGCATGTCCTTAACTCGGGTAGAGATGGTCTTAAATGGCTGACATCGTGTATTTCTTCAACATACAGGAACAAATACAATGAGGCAACGAATTCTAATAACTAAAATAGGACCCATTGCAGATAGCCGTCGGGGATTGTTGTGGCATTCAAGTTTACTCATTTAGCTTGCAAACGTCAATGAACTTTTGCACTGCATTATGGTACTGGGTTCCCTGTAACGATATTAAATGCGTTATTTTACACCATACCGGATCATAAAGCCCAATAGTGATTACAAAAAGGAAAAGTTTGAAAAGAGTTTTCATAACAAAGTAATCAAAAAAAAAAAAAGCAATCGAAGACAACACAAGGATAGTCGAACCCTGCTCCTACAAGAATTAATTATGAGATCATCGTATGCTGACATTAGATTTATGATATAACCATGTAATTACTGCAAAAAAAATTAGATAAAAACAGACAAAGCAAAATTTGTATTGAACGTCTACCTCCCAGTAAAGTTGGTTACAGTCCATGCACTGCCAGAACTCTAAATTCTTGTCAAACAAGCAGTTGGGAATCACTTGGAAACCCTTAGCAGCTTCAACAGCCTCCTCTGTTGATAGTGGTTTCTGAATAAACTTACCATTGCATTTGGTGCACCTTGACATAAGGTGATCCTCCCTAATTTTCAATTGGAAAGTCTCAATTACCTGCAAGCATTCATCAATTTCAGCATCCACGACAACTATGTACTGGTTTTTATGACAAGCTTGAAAGTTGTATTGGGACTTAGTATGGTAACAACTGGGAATAAGTAGGAACGCCAACAACACAATAAAGTCCAACTTAGCATGCACAACTGAATATAATGAATATATACCTCAAGCAGCTGTTCGTTTTTCAGAAGACTCTTCACTCTGTATAGTTGGTTTTCTAATAGATGTTCATGTCTCCAAAGCTTGACATCTCGTGTCAGAAGAACCCTCTTCTCTCTTTGTGCTTGGTCTATTAAGCCCCTAATGAAAAACAAGTGGCAGATAAAGTTACATAACAAAATCAACAATAGAGAAAGCATCACAACTGTACAACGAGGATAAAGAAGAACACCTAGTTTCAGGCTTTTTAGAATATGGGACTGCAGCATCTATCCCAACGCACCGGAGATGCTTTGCCAAGCCCTCTACCTGGTTGATTGTTTTATTCAGTAATTGCATAGCAAATATAATATCCCAATAGGATCTATGAGGAATGTAAGTTTTGAAAAATGATCATAGCAGGAGAAAAAAGGAGTATCAAATCCCAAACCTCGAAATTCCAAAGAAAATCATACACTTGCAAATAACAGCATTAGAGAAGAATCGCCAAGAAAGAAAAACTAACATTAAAGAACTGCCACTTACCATCACATCACATAGAAACTTCGGGTATCCATCACCGCCCAAGGACAAGTCCCAAGGTGGAAGGCCTTGCCAATCATCAAACTTTTCTAATCGCTTCTCTTTGCATATCAGTCCTTCAGATGGTTTTCGTTTCCCTTTCTTTTTGGATGGTTTAGGTTTTCTGTCAGATTCCTTTAATAGAATTTTATCACCATGTATTTGAACAATCTGCAATAGGGAACCATCCATTGGTATGGTATTCATGCATGACACGTCAAATACTTCTCTCCTTACAGAGAGTATTCTATGAGAGAATCCAGAAGATGTAGTAGCTTGAACAATCTCTAAAGCTTCACTGAATTTGGTCCGCAAGATATTATCACAACTATTAGGCTTCTCAAGAATCTCTTTCAACCCAAGATCCAGATGCGAGGAACTAAGTTCAGTGACTTTGTGAAAAGAATCCCCTGCAGTAAAGAATAAAAGAAATTTATGGGACTCTGACCAACGATAATATTTTTGTTTTTATAAGAAGACTGAAGGTTATAAAAGGACTACATTAAGTTCGAATCAGAAACCAAACGATTTGTCTCTACATTTCATCTGACGTACAGCAGGTGTTCTTCCACAACAACCGTACCATTTTGTTGGCATTAGAGGCATCATGCAGCACAATAGGGCAATTTATACCAGAGGAAGAGAACATGATACTTCTGTTTAAAGCTCACAAGTAGCAAGCGGGGCAAAGCAGAAAAAAAAATCCTATACTCTTCGATCACCAGAAAAAGAAAAATAAGCAAATAAACAAAGAAGAAAGCTGTTTCAGTTATTTTGCAGTACATTTCAAATATTCGAATGAAGATCGAGCAAGTGGTTTAAGGGACATGTCTTATCCGGAAACCTGTCAAAGGCTAACCCACATATGTATTCTTTGCCCGTCTTTGGTGTCATCCCGTCTTTAACCTCCCTTAATTAGAAGCAGGAGTGAGGAGGACGAAACAAGTTTTTTTATGGACAAATGAATTAACAGTAATCGTTCATTCAACAATCAAAAGATTCAAAACTCATGTTGATCCCCTCTATGACGTTTCTAGTTATTTAAGTGCATTTTCTAATTTTATGTCTCATACTATTTCCTATGCCGTGGTTAAGCAACTTTAACAAGTTCAAACCATCAAGTGTCACAAACCTTCTTCGCTAACCTTGATCTGGAAGACCTTAAATATTTCAAGCAAACAATGTGCATCTTCAGCTGCATATGCTCTTTGCTCTGCTGTAAGGGGACGACATGACCAATCACTACATTGAAGTTCCTACCAGAAATGAGTTATGTTGGAAGATTCTCAGATGCAATTTTTGAAAATGCAATTCAAAACTCAGGTTTAAAACTCAGGAGTATTACTTTAACAGAATTACAAGTCAGGTTTAAATCCATCAAACAAAGAAAATGCAATTTCTTAAGATCAAACCTTTGAAAGAGAGATCCCCAACACTTCTTCGCAAATAGTTGCCAAGCTCTTGATTTGCTTCGGTATCTTTCTTCCTAGTTGCTTGTGTTGTAGGTAATTGTAAATGCTTGTAATGTCAAGAAAGGGTTCCACCTATTTACCATTTCCACCAATTGAGATATGATGTTCTCAGATACAGTACTTACAGCTACTTCATACTTTCTGAATATGAAGTATAAACAGGAATTATTTGTCCACATACAATTTAATGGCATTACAACTTTCCCATCGTAAAAAAGGATCTCTACTCAAATACTATGAAAAGAAATGTCTTTCAAGGACATTAATCGCATGCAAAAATCGAGAGCAAAAGTCTTGCAAGGCCAATCACGCCTTGCTCAAACCCTTTGTTTGAAAAAAGAAATGAAGTATAAATGGCGCACATAGTCATAAACAGAATAGTTATTGCTTGGAGAAAACTACAAGATTTCTCAATGCCATATGGAACTCTTAACAAATAACTAAGTCGGTATCCAAGGGCTTCAATTTCTGGGTGTGAGGCTTAAATGTCCATTTGGCAACATGATGTTTTTAACCCAAACATGGACATGACTTAATTTGTCTTAAGATAGGAGGGATATTTCTGTCATGAGTACCCTATTAAAATGCAGAATCCTTACATAACGTGACAAGACCTCTACAAAAGAACATGGATAGAAAAATTAACAGCTGTATTCATGTTTTACCAACCAAAATGATGGCATTTTCATTTCACTCAAAATTCAAACCATATTGGCATCTCAATGTCCATACCGATGAGAATGTTTAAAATGTTCAACCACATGAGGTGACCATTTTTTCCAACTCATCTGTCTTAGATCAACGTTTTTCAAATTTTTTTTTTCCCTCGTATGATTGTCTACGATAGAATCCCTCCTAAAATCTTAAGGTAATGGGTACCATGCTCGCGCTCATTGTTATTTCTCAACTGACAAAGTCGTGCAAAGAATCTTCTTGGCCATGGAATACAACACAATGCACATCTTTACCTTTTTGACTTAGCTAAACTGGTAATTTCGCAACAAATATCACATGAAGACGTCTAGCTAATTGCAAAACGGTTATCGTGATCTGAAGATGATCGAATATTCTTCCCGAACCCATACAATTCATTCACAAATAGCAATAAGTGAATGTCAACAGTTACCACGTCATGTTCGAAACAAAACAGGTTAAGCTAAATTTAACAAAAGTATTCAGATGAACTCGAAGTCCTTCTAATTCCAACAAAATTAGAAACTTCGGATCCTGAATTGCGTGATTGTGATTGTTAGGTCAAAAAACAAATAATTGCATAGCTTTCCTTCACTTTATTACCAACCAAACAGACAGAAACTCACCCTATCGAAGCCAGAATCGCAGCCTTGAGAGACGAAAGTGGAAGATAAGTAAACTAGATCCTGCTTGAATCTGAACCCCAGTTTCAGTATATCCGGTGAGACAAGCACGTCCTTCAACAGTCCATAGATTGACGGAAGAGGAATCGCTAAAAGGTCGAGCAGAAAAACCAATGACTCGTCGTCGCGGCCGAGTCGGCAAGCGATTTGGAGGAGGGAGACGGTGGGGAATGTGGGCTGGTGGACGCGGAGAGGTTTCCACTCGGCGTCGAGTCCGATGACGGACGAGCGAGACAGGGAACGAGTGAAGTGGGTGAACTCGGGCGAGTCGACGGACGAGACGGTGTAGATGATAGGCGGGTTCTGGTCTTCGGTTTCCATTTGGAATGAATTGGGAAATGGATTTTGCGCGTCCTTTTTTCGTACTTTGTGAAAGGGGAATGCAGAAGTGTTTTCTTCTTCTCCTCATTCTACCGGTCAGCATGTTCGGAGCAATTTGCGTGTACCCCGATGAATTTTTTCATTGGTTCGGTCTGGTAAAAAATAAAAAATGCTACGGGCACTAATTACAATACAAACTGTTACACTAAATGTTCATATGGCAATGTTTTGTTCGGATGAATCTATTCATATGTTTAATAATAAATTAATGTGGCAGTGATGTGTGTACATTTATTGTAATAGTTTGTACACTAGTTTTTTTTTTTTTTGAAAATGTCAAGTTAATTCCATTAAGGAAAATGCCCGAGGGCTACAGATTTCATCAGAAATACAAGGAATGAACCAAAACTAACAAAATCAAGACGGTGGCACCCCTGCCCGAGGCAAACCAATAACAAGGCTGGGCTAGGAACCTATCCACGATCCGCTAGTAGAGAACCCGAGGGAAAACAGCCCAAAGCCTACCACTAAGCTCAAGATGAAATCTAAGAACAAGCACCCTAAAAGGGGCTAAAGAAACCACCTGTCAAAGGGGTAATTAAC
>JAXBDA010003290.1:0-35731 GCA_036023075.1 Gaultheria prostrata | reverse complement strand
ACCACCATTCCGCCACTCCCACCACAAGTAGCACCACCACTCTCCCACTCCCACCGCCACTACTGCCACTACACCACCATTACTCACACCCCCACCACCACGATGCCACCACTCCACAATCACCACCACCACCTCTAGACCACTATCACAACCATCACCGCCGTTATACCATATTCTGTATATTTTTATTATTTTGAGAAATGTACGTTTTTTTTTCATTTATTGATTTCATTTTTGCATTCCAGTATGAATGTATGAAAGGCAAATTAAGAAAATTGGTGAATTTAATATCACCACCGCTATACCACCATCTTGCCAGTACTCTGCATATTTTTATTATTTTGATAAATGTATTTTCTTTCATTTATGCATTCCAGTATAAATATATGAAACGCAAAGTAAAAAAAAAATAGTGAATTTAATACTTCAGCTCCTTGTATAGATCAAATAGCTTAATTATTTTAGTGCTTAAAATTCAGGACATATCAAATAGCTTATTAGCTTAATAAATTCATCATTCAGTTTTCAGTACTTAATTTTCAATTTTCAGTTTTTAGCTTTCAGCTTTATCAAACAACCCCCGTGTTATGATTTTAGCATCGAACAGGAGGAGTACGACACATTGTTTAAGGACCACATAGAAAAAAATGGGAAAGTTTAAGGGATAAAAACATAAAAAACTAAAAATACGTGGTGCTATATTGTTTCGCGTAGTATTATCCCATAACTAAATTCTGATTGGCAGTCGTGTCCAGATCATTGCGTCAATCAGTTGCTAGGGCTGTTCATGGTCTATTCAATGAGGTCCGTAAATACATGAGCAGGAGAGTGCGCCAGAAGGACCGTACGCGTCTTGTCCGTGAAGCCGGTCCTGGATCTATTGTTTAGATGTGGTATTAATGTATGGGACATGAACAGAGATCAATTGCAAGCCTTGTTCCGCGGGTAAGTTTTTTCACTTTTTCTATTAGAAAAGGGTTTAGAGTCTAGGTCTACTGTTCACAAGGGGAAGTTTTTTTTTTCCCCCTACTAGATAGAACAAGGTTTTATGTTTTAGGTAAGTGTCTAGGGTTTAGAGTCTACGTCTAGGTCTTAGGTCTTAAGGGTCTAGGGTTCAGAGTCTAGGTCTAGGTTAACTCCACCTGGGACTTTTTATCCGGGCTTGGAACCGGCTGGGAAAAAGTCCTAGGTGGAGTTAACCTAGACCTAGATTCTCAACCCTAGACCCTTAAGACCTAAGACCTAAGACCTAGACGTAGACTCTAAAGCTTAGACACTTACCTAAAACATAGAACCTTGTTCTATCTAATAGGGGGGAAAAAAAAAACTTCCCCTCGGGAACAATAGACCTAGACTCTAAACCCTTTTCTAATAGAAAAAGCGAAAAAACTTACTCGCGGAACAAGGGTTGCAGTTGATTTATGCTCATGTTCCACACATTAATACCCCATCTAAACAATAGATCCACTATCGGCTTCACGGACAAGACGGGTATGATCCCTCTGGCGCACACTCATGCGCATGAATTTATGGACCTGGAAAACAATAGAAAAGCAATGATACGTCAATTAATTCCCTGAATAGAAAAGAAAACCTAGTAACCTACCGTTTCATAGCCAGATAAACTTGCCATGATTCGTTCAACCCTCTCATTAAATAGACCATCATTAGCCCTAGCAATTGATTAACACTATGATATGGACATGACTTTCAATCGGACTTTAGTTATGGGATAACACTACATGAAACTATATAGCAGCGCGTATTTTGAGTTTACTATGCTTTAATCCCTTAAACTATCCCAATTTTTTCTATGTGGTCCTTAAACAATGTGTCGTACTCCTCCTGTTCGACGTTAAAATCATGAAATAATCATCCACTTAAGATCGATCTAAACCACCCTACTATATATATGAGGTCATATATTTAATTTTATACCGTCAACTGTCAAATTCGGAAACTTTCATTTTTAAAGCTTCAAACTCACCTTGAAGAGTTTGGAGACGAACTCGCTGATAAATGAATGAAAAAGCCCTTTTGTCTTTCACCTTGGCATCATGCTTTTGCTAATCGATAGTTGCACCTACCCTTTCAATGCCTTTTTCTACAACGTCCTATACATCTTCTCCACCGAGGTAGGCCTTCATGTGAATACTCCAACGGCTATCTTTGGTTACCTTAGGGATTGAGACTCCTTGGGTGGACATTTTCTTCAACATGAACCAATGCTCTGATACTAGTTTGTTGGAAGAGGAGGGGTTAATTTCTAATATTTATTTGGACAACATTTTGGAAGAGGGGGAAATGCTTAAGACAAGAGTGGGGAAGGAAAAAGTACTTGTATTACACTTAGACTCAAACTTTTGGCCTAGTACAAAATGGCTAGAACCCACCCCTATTTATACTACTCCAAGGAAGGTCCTAGACCTAAAGATATTTGTGTTACAAAATTATATTTTTGATACATTCTAGATTTAGACAAGTGACTTTTACCAATATAAATATCCAGATATTTCATAAGAGTTTTCTAAAAGCTAAATATTTTAAAACTTCTAGAAACTAGATTTTTATATCGGCTTAATTGTACGAATGGTCCTCAAAGTATTAGCGAAGTGTCACTTTGGTCCCCAAAATATAAATCGTGTCTATTGAGTCCCCAATGTTAACAATTTGCGTTTAAATGGTCCCCGGAACTAACTCTGTCCAAACTGACCGTTAAATGCAAGGGCATTTTCGGAAGTTCATCTCAAACCCCACCACTTCATCTTCAACCTCAAAACCCTAACCCTACCCATCCCCATCCCAAAACCCAAAATGGGGGACAACTCAAAAAATAAAGATAGAAAAAGTATACATGCAACCCAAACAAAATCAATGATTTTGTTTCTTTATTTTACGTCTTAAACTTAGTTACTACTCAATAGTCTTTAAAAATTCGCACAAAATTGAACCTAAAAATCTCCATACAAGCAAATTGCCCCGGAGAGAATCCCAAACAACCCCATTTTCCCTTCTTTTCTTCTAAGAATTGAAACTGCAAATCCGCATCATACCCCATGTGAATTCCTTTAGCGCAATTAAGTGGTATTCAAACACGGGGCATAACATGATGCAGAACCGGATTCACAATTTTACTACTTGATCTCCAAAGCAAATTTAGAGCACTGGAATGCTATTTAAAACCCAGAAAGATCTTACAGGAAAAGTTCCAACCCTTTTACCGCTCCAATACTTGGGCTGACACGCCTCTTTACATGGACGAAGCCCCATGGCACATCTACGCCACGAGCTGGAGCGTCCGGCACGACAAAGTACTCCAACCGCGTCGAAATCGTCCAGCTTGACGACTTTAACGGTGAGATCCGACCTGACCAGACTTCAACAATGATAGAAATGACAATGACGTCGGTGGGGGGATCAAGAGTTTGTTAAAAAAAATAGTGAATTTTGTGGGCCTTTGATGCCGTTTGATTGGGACGAGGCGGAGCCGGAGTAGATTGGGACGTCGAGTATCGATACGGTGTGTACGATTTGGGATATTGAGGGGGAGACGGTAGATATGCAGCTGATTGAGATAGTGGGGTGTGGATTTATAGGGAAGGGAGGAGGAAGTTGGGTTCTGGGTTGTGGGATTTACAGGGAAGGTAGGAGGAGGTGATTAGTATGAGATTTGAGCCTTGTTTTCCGAAATTAGGATGGGGATAGGGATGGGTATTGTTAGGGTTTAAAGGATGAAGATGAAGTGGTGGGGTTTGAGATGAATTTCCCAAAATATCCTTGCATTTAACGGTCAATTTGGACTAGAGTTAGCTCCGGGGACCATTTGAACGTGAATTGTTAACATTGGGGACTCAATAGACACGATTTATATTTTGGGGACCAAAGTGACACTTCGCTAATACTTTGGGGACCATTCGTACAATTTAGCCTTTTTATATCCCCATCCAAAATATCTTCAACTTTGGGCTTCTTTATTGGGCTTGTCTTGGACTTTAACTTCTCGGGCCAAAATATCAAATCAAGTTTATGCTCTAAATTATGCTGCCTGATCTCTAGCTTGTCTTCGGTTTCATAGCTAACGTTTCTTGTCTCTAATACAGTGCATCTTTTTTCTAATGCAGCTTGGAAGGATAGGACAAAGAATGAATAAAGAAAAGACCGGAAACAGAAGAGCACAAAATATAGGTCTTACGTGGTTTCTCAATTGAGTACATTCACGGTTTATATCCGTTTTCACTATTTTTCCAATCAATTAAGAATGTACAAGTTACACCAAGTCGATTACCAAAAAAAAAAAAGGTTACACCAAGTCCCCACTGTGGGGCCGAGCAACCACTTGGTATAATTTCTGCATGCCACATTGCAGCCTTAAGGTAGCTTGGTTTCAGAGTTATTGATGATGGTGTCTTTTCTTTTCCTTTTCCCTTCATGCTAAGGGGCCTAGATTCTTAGGTCAATACTTTTTGGTCTCAACAATTTTGCACTTCATTATGGTTCATTATAATTGATAGGGAACTTCAAGATCTAATTCATAGCTTTCTCCCTAATTCATGCCTATCAGTTGACTGCTAATATTTGCCAATGGAGAATGTACTACTTTTAATATGACAGTAGTGTTAGTAAATTGTTGTCCGGTTTAAACTTCTCAAAGTAAGCTGGCGCCGCAGAGAACTTGGAGAGTAGAGATAATCAAAACTTGTTGTCTAAGATTTATTTCCTTCCGCGACTATGTTACTTTGACGTCATTCCACTGTATGCGACGTATAATCCATCTCTCGTAGAATGTTAACGACTCGATTCAATTATCTAAGCGCTCTTCTTCTCCCAAATATTCTAACAACTCATACTGTTCTAGAATTGGGATTTCCGGACTTATTTGAGAACTCGAATAATGACCATCTTCTGATATAATTTTGAAAACAAGAATGATCCACTAGCAGTCTTGACATAAATGGCAACATCCTTGCATTGCCTAAATGGTTAAACAAATGCATGCTTTGAGCAAACTGCTTTTAGCTGACTGTTTTTACCCCCCTCTCAGCATCTGGACTTTTGAATAGTAAAGAGACGGCTCAAGAGTATGTCTACACTGGTGTTGGCTTGCTTGCTGGATCAACAATCTTGCTTCTCACTGTACTATGGGGAACTTGTGTTAGTGTTGCCTGTACAACCTTTTCCAATAATCCCGAGTCTAATCCTTCGGTGAATTCAAGTCCCGGACAGAACCCATTTTGGAGATTGTTGTCTTTTTTAACGGGTTCGCTCTCTTCTTCATTTTACTTCTTCACACATGATTTCTTCAAGTACAGAAAGCAAAATTTGTGTTTTCCTTGTGCTTTATTACAGGTTACGGTATTACAGCGGATGTGGAGACTAGTTACATGGCAAGGATTATGGTTATCTCAGTAATCCCATTTATAATCATTCAAATCCCAACAGTCTTCCATTTATCTTCTTCTGGGGATAGCATTGTCATCGTACTCTTGTCATCTCTTTTTCCCTCCTAGTTTTGTACTTCTTCTATCAGGTATTCCATTTAGACCATCTACTAGCTACTCGTTATAACATCGCTAGAGGCATGTTTCTTTGTTTTTTAAATTATAACATTTTCTCGAAGAGTTATGCAGGTTTTCCGGCCATGGATCCAAAAAACGAAGACTGGAGTTCGTAAAACACGAGCATTTCGTACGAGACATTTTAATCCATGTGCAAAAACATGCACTGGGAAGACTCCTCACTGGAGATGGTGCACCAAATGTAACCGCTATAAAAAGGTAGTATTACTTTTACCAATTACGTGGTATGATGTTTATATGTAAAGTCCTTATGCGTTCCGTATCAGTATTGGATATATTTCAATGCAGGCTATTGAGGAGGTAGATCAAGACGGAGATAAAATCCTATCACTTATTGAGAAAATGTTATAACAAAATATGGCATGCACACAAGGATAAAGCGGTTGATGAGGTGATGAAAGAATTTGATCTTAACGGTGACAAGAAAATCACCATGAACGAGTTTGTCAATGGATTCACAAAGTGGCTCGAGGAGACAAAGCTTTCGGTGGAGAAACAATATCACTCTGTAAAGTCATTGAAAGAAATATATGAGGTAATTCATCAATGGACATAAATTTGAGTTGAAACAGCATGATCAAGTGCTAGATGGCAAGGGTGAGTGGGTTTAAGTGCTCCTCCATCCTGTACACGACCCGATAAGGTTCGAGTACCGCTAACTACAGGACTAGCGTGGAGGGCCTTTTGTCTATCTAGTATTTAGATGGTGCTGTAGCTATGGCTTGAACCAGACATTACACGGCGTGTTGGGAGCCCCTATAGTCACGCCCAAGGGGGTTGCTACGTTGGTTGCCCCATCCCATCTTTTCTGCCGTTCAAAAAAATAGTTTTACGTTGTTACTTTGGCTTATTGGTGGTGACAATTGCTGGAATATCTTTTCACAGATTTTTCAACCATTGATTCAGAAGAAAAAGGAGCACGAGGAACTAATATCAGAAGTTTTAGGACATGTTCAAAGCTCAACAATGGGGAGTCTATATATGGAAGATGGATGACCTAATGTACCTATTATCAGAAGGTTATAGAACATTTTGTTTTAGGTTTCAGACAGTTATTGAGAATTACTGGTGTGTTACTTGTCAAATGATGAATCTGTGTATCGTAATACAGGTTATTCGAAGACATTGATCTCGATAAAGATAATTGCATATCGCAATCTGAACTAAGACAGCTGGTTGGGGATATCAAGTTTCGTAACGTGCCCCTAGAGTTGGATGAAGTAGTGGATAAACTCATGGAAGAGCTTGACAAAAACGAAGATCGGCTGATCAATGAGGAGGAATTTATCACCGGATTTTCAAAATGGCTAGACACAGCTAAAATTCAAGCTCCTAACTCAATCGAGTCCCCAGATGAAACATATCAAGTTAGTATATTTCAATTCCTGGCCAGACTTTCTTGATCAGAAGTAGGTGTTAGTTGCAGTTGAACTTAAAGTAAAAACGATCAAAATTGAGCTTCTCACGAATCAGCTTTGTAAATTTATTTTGACCCATTAACAGAAAGCAGCAGTTGAAAAAAAAAAGCTCGACAAGCATTCGAGACCAAGAAAGAAATCTAAAATATGCTGCTTGTTATTATGACATTTTAAAATTTTCGTGATACGGCAAAAATGGGAAGAGACTGACTTATTGATAGAGGGAAAAAGTGTTGATAAATCTGTATCGGCATGGATGAAGGCAATAATGCTTTTGTTGGTTGGAATTGCTAAATTAGCAGTTCTAGCTGAACCACTGATTTACAGTGTTCAAAGCTTCTCTCAATCAGCTACTGTGGCATCTTTCTTCATCTCTTTTATTTTAGTCCCATTGGCTACAAATGCAAGAGGTGCAATATCAGCAATCACTGCAGCAAGAAGAAAGAGGCCAAGGACTACTTCTTTGACCTTCTCTGAGGCTTGTTCCTTCTTTTTCGGAATTTCCGTTCGCAGCAGAGGCACAGAGAAAAAGTGAAAAACTTGGAAATCCAAATTTTAAATGAGTTTTGATTTTGATTTTATTGTTTTTGCAATTGCCCATGAGCAAGTGATTTTAAATGGTCTTCTCTACCTAGGTGATATGTTGCATTAAAGAAACTTTTATCCAAAATAAATATTGATGAGATGGGGTTATGCTCAGCTCATGCTCAAGGCTCCCCTGCTTTTTCTTTGGGTGAAAAATCTGGTCAGAAGAACCAAGTTTTCATCAATAAAATTGGGGTTATGCTCATGCTCTCCTACTTTTTAGGGTCGAAAAAACGAGAAAATTTTGGGTGCAAATAGGATATGGGTGACGTGGTACCCGTGCGGCACATTTGGGCCGTCCAAAAATGCAACGGACGGCTCAGATTAAAACACACTTTTTCTTTTGTATTTTCATTTTTTTTAAATCCATCCGGCACTTTGAATCTGAACCGTCCGTTATTTTTTGGACGGCCCGGATGTGTCGCACAGGTACCACGTGGTACCCTCTCTATACCCAAAATTTTCTCCAAAAAACCAATCATGTATTAAAAGAAAAATTAGGGATCCTATGCGTTATTATATATATTATGTTTGTCAAGCATTAACAAGATTGATGTCGTAGCTCAGTGGTTGTAGAAGTCTCACTCTACGTAATAGGTTGTGGGTTCCAACCTCTCTCTTTAACATTGTCTTTTTCGCTGCATCTCAACTCTTAAGTAGTATGGCCAACTCTTTATTTGATTTACGGGGGTCCACTATCAAAAAATCTTTAATTTTCGGAGTGAATATTGGTAGTTCCTTAAAAAAAGATGTGCGATTTTCGGATAAAAAAATCAACTATTTTCGTGTATGATTTTTCGAGTTTCTTTGTATCATTGCACCTCAACTCTTAAGTAGTATGTCCAACTCTATATTTGATTTAAGGTTGTCCAATACCAAAAAATCTCTAATTTTCGGATTGAACATTGGTAGTTCCTTACAAAAAGACATACGATTTTCGAAAAGAAAAATCTAATATTTTTGTGTTTATTTTTCAAGTTTCTCTGTATCAAATTAATTATGTCGATTAACTCTTTAATTTGGTGCGAAAAATTCAAAAAATTATGAACGGAAGAACTTTATTTTTATCGGAAAATTGCATGTCTTTTTGTAAGGGGCTATCATTTGGGACGAAGGGAGTTGACTATACTAGTAGACTTTCGTTCAAGGGCACCACCCCTATGTAATGCCGGGCTCCCCGTCCCTCATCCTTTGTCCCCTTTTTGTGTTCCCTTGTCTCATTCTTTTAATACTGCAATGTGTCCTATTTTTCTCTTCAATCCTTCTAATTATACAAAAGATCGCAAAATTGTATAGTCAAGACTATTGGGGTGCAGATAATCTTCGGCAGTGGTTATTTATTTCTCATTCTCAAACTGAGAAGTTTTTTGAAATTTTATCCAACGTGTCACCGTCCAACGTGGATATTTGGCTAACGTGTCCATACATACGTCTCATGTCCAAAATGAGAAGTTGTTAAACATCTCAATTTGAACCTGTGAAAGGCTTTTAAATTTATAGTTTACTAATTGAAAATATATTCCCCGTATTGGACCTGAAAAATATTTTTAGACCTGAAAATTGCTTTTAACTTTCATTTTTCCCTTGTCCAACCAAAATACGCCTCCTCCTTCCTCAACTAGCATCCCAACCTAAAGCAGTAAAGCAGACAGAACGTTGGGTACGCCTCCTCCTTCTTCCTTGCCGATCTCGGTCTCTCTCTTCCACCTCTTGGTAACAGTCTCTCTCTCTCTCTCTCTCTCTCTCTCTATATATATATATATATATACATTCAATTATGATTTTTTTTCTATTGATTCTTCGAAGAACTTTCTTCCCTCTTCAACTAATTAAACCCAAACTTCCAATTCTTTTCTATTCTCCTCTGAATTTAGCTAAACTTAAAAACTCTAGAACTTAAAAACCGTAGAACAGTTCATCCCCGGGATTTAAAAACCGACAGGATTCACACCAGTCAGCTTGCGTGTGGGATTTAAATGTATGCCTTGGTTTAGATAATAAACATGGTTAATATTAGATATGTCATTATTTAATCATTTAGTTCCTTGTTAAATACAGGGTTTGGAAGAGTCGGTGGTTCTTAATTACTTGACGACGCCGCGTGTTTGCTCTTAGTCGAGCATCAATCTCCATGTCCTCCTCTACGGGAAGAAGCATGTAATCCACACATAGAATGCCAATTAAATAAGTAATCCACACTTATTTGTTTATTTTGACTTAGAGGGAAAAAGAAATAATGAGTCCTTTTTTAAAAAAAAAAAATTGGTTCGTTTTTAGTTTCTTGTTGAAAAACTTGACATTTATTTTGTTACTAGCGTAATTGATGGATGAGGCACATTTATTTTGTCTGGGTAACAAAGTGCCGTGTGATAGGGTTAAGGATTCATATGGATTGTTAGGGGCATCTTCGTACATTTAAAAGTTGTAGTATTGATTGAAAAGATTTCAAAACACGTTTTCACGTATTTCAGAAATAAAGTTTAAAAATTGCATTTTAATTACTTAAGTTAAAAATAAACCCAAATCGGTTAATCTCCCATAGATATTACCCCCCAAAAGTGTAAATAAGACGATCAAAGTTAGTAAAAATGAGAGTTAAAAAGACTTGTCCAATATAAGATGTTTTAAAGACTTCTCAGGTCCAATACTAGAAAGTATGTTGGACAGTTAGTAAATGAGAAGTTAATTGAACTTCTCAGGTCCAACATGAGATGTTTAAAATACTTCAAGTAACTTGTCAGGTCCAACATGAAATGTTTAAAGTACTTCTCAGGTATACGAGAAGTATGTTTGCAGTTAGTAAATCAGATTTTAAACCGATTTCTCATTCTGGACATGAGAAGTATGTACAGATACGCTTGCCAAATATCCATGTTGGACGGTGACACGTTGGATAAAATTACAAGAAACTTCTCAGTTTGAGAATGAGAAGTAAATAAAGATCTCAGGTTGAAAATGAGAAGTACAAAACAACGGTAGTTTTATAAATAGTTTGAAAACAACGGTAGATTGTTGAATTGTTTCAAAAATAACGTCATTTTGATAAAAAAAAGCTCTACTCTTGGGTACCAGCAAACGCCGCTATGAACATCTCATCACTGAGGCTCGAAACAAACCCATTCACACCTCCACAAAGGAGGAGCTTCTGTGGTGGAACCCTAATAAGAACCTGCGCAAGCAGTAGCAGCAGTTGCGGTGGGTCACAATCTCTTCCTCTTCACCATCGTAAGTTTGCTGTGAGTGCAGTTGTTTCTTCTTCTTCTTCGACATCCGCCGTGGCGGCCGAGCAGGCGAGTGATGCGCTGAGTCGAATCGGGACACTGAGTCAGGTATCAGGTGTGTTGGGGAGTCAGTGGGGCGATGAAGGCAAAGGCAAGCTCGTTGATATCTTGGCCAAGCACTTCGATATCGTCGCTCGCTGTCAGGTATATTTGTATACATCCACGTATGTATATGGTTTGCTAGATTTTCCAATTTTCATTCTGTAAGAGTTTTTGTCTATATATGTGTGAAAAATTATTAATGATTATTGATTAACGCGCTTCCTTTCAGTGACACATTTTAGTGGGTCCTAAGTCACATAATGCACGTGCATAAGCTGATCGCGAAAGCGCCTCTTAAAAACGGCAGCTAGTAAATTTTGTGAGAGTGAGAATTGAGGGCGAAAGCACAAAGCGAGGATTGAGAGCGGGAGCAGATAGGCCTTCTGAAGGATGATGTGACTAAGGAAGGGACCAAGACAAAGTGTATGGACCCCACCACAATGTGTGATGGAAAGATGTCAGGAGGCATAATGTGGCGGCCCAAAACTAGCATTGGCTATATACATATTTATATTGGTTGCTCATCTTAATTTTACCACTGATTATGCATGCTTTTATATCCACTTTGTTGGATGTTTACTAAAGCCAATTTGATAAGTAGTCTTAGTGACCTGGTTTGAAATTAGGTCTCCAATAACAATAGCAAGCTTATTTGGTGGTGGTAATACAGTTTACTAAAGCCAATTTTGCAGGCAAGGCATATGTGGTGCTGGTAAGTTAGTGATGGTGATGCTTTTGGGTTGGATAACATCACAGGAGTAATGAGTAAATACGTGTGTATATCTTTTAAGTGTGGTAAGATTGATTGTGAATTCTAGTTAGGGTTTTGACAGGTTGCTGGAGGTGATTTACGCTAGTAGCCTCTTTTCTTTCTTTTTTTTCTGAAAGGGGGTTGAGAAAAGTAGCATTGTTGGAGATGGTATGAGGTTGAAGGGGCGCTGTAGTTTAGTGGTAATAGCTTATTCCAGTAATAATGAACTGGACGGTGGCTGTAATTTTCTAGGTGACGCTGTTAGTACTTAGTACAACAAATTGGGTAATTGGATGCTAGTACTGGTAGTGGGGGTGAGTCTACTCATGTTAATGGATATTGATAGCTACAAGCACTATGACTCGTATCAAAATAGCCTTCAAACTGAAATTTTAACTGTGGTGTTCAGTCAGATTCGATGATGGTTGTTGCATATTAATTGTGGTAGGCTTTTAGCCACCTGATGAGAGAGGACCCAGCAGTATTAGTTCGTTTAGTTGCGGTTTTAGTAGGAATTATTAGGCCATAGTGGTTCTACTTTGTGTCTTATGTGGTGTCAGCTCTCTGTCTTTCTCAGAAGGTCATGGTGGTGGCAGAAAAGGGTTGTTGGAGTTAGGACTTTTCTTATCTAATTAGTTCATTTAAGTTGGTCGTTAATTAGAAGGAATAGGAAAAAACTTCATCCTCATAAGTTAGGCTTGTGCTAAACACGAATAGTGTTTTTCGATAAGGCGTGTATTCTGATCCTGTTGCAATATGAGCAAGAGTCCCAATCACAAATCGCCCGCCTAGTTTAAGCTGCAGTTTCTTTCGTTGTACGTATCATTTCTAACTGGAATTACGATCGCCACAAGTATTGTTTCGAAAGATGTGCAGGTATTGCTTTGGAAATGAAATGAATGATTTGTCCACTACTCGTAAAGGGAAATCCACGGAGCACTGTACAGTGCTCATGGTCAATAGACGATAATATACAGATATGGATCTTTCGATCATATTACCAAATTAATGGTCTTTTCATATGAAATCTTGTTGAATAGTAAGTATGATACTAATGTCTTCTCAGATGAGATTATGTAGAATCGTGAGACACCAATGATCTTTTCAGATGAAAGCTTGTAGAATTTAAGTTTGATAGTGAAAGTTGACTAGTTAGGAACTTCGAATTCCAAATGATCTCTCTGACTAATCTAGTTCATTTACAGTTTTGAGGGGAAAAGGCTTATCATTGTTACTTTTATGTTTTCGAGAAGTTGCTATAAGCTCATTATGTTGATCCAAAAGGTATAAAGAGATTTGCATAAGCATGATAACACTGTTGATTTGTGATTGGTAATGCGAGCGAAACTCAATTCATTGTGAGGGCAATATATCAAGATTTGTTCTTGTGACTTGGCCATTGGCTATGCGTGTGGTACATTTTTTTTTTAGTCCCTCCGTCCCAAATTTGTTGTCCATTTACGGGTATGTGTGCTATTGTTCAATTGCATATATTTCTCAATCTGTAATGTTTTTTACAGTTTTGAAAATTTTGTTTAATAGTACTCATCGGGACCTATCAAACGAGATCCATATCGAATATATATAACATTATACATTGAAAAATATAACCAATTTTTTGAGGTGTAGTGAATAGTGAAAGTGGACAACAAATATGGGACGGAGGGAGTACCTTTTTTGTGGAGTTCATACCTATAAAAGCTGTTCTTCGTCAACAAAAGACGAGTTGGATCCCTAATTTACTATTGTTTTGAAATGAGCCCCAGGCTCTTAATTTTTTCCTAGATCTCTTATCAATATCCAACATCGAATACAGGTGAACGTGAACATCTATATTCCAATGTTTCAATTTTATTTTGCTTGTGGCTCTTAAAGGATCTGCTTTTATGAAATTTAGGAGAATAGAATGTACAAGGAAGGGTTTGTCCTTTTTGAGTTGCTAAAATGTTCATCCGAACTTGCTTTGCATTAACTGGCCTAAGGCGCTAATACTGCCCCCGTCCCAATTTGATAGTCCCCTATGAAACTACGTGCAATTTTCAAACTATAAAATAATGTATTTACTAAAATAATTTTTGAATTTTTTTCCACCGTATTAAAGTTCTCAATCAGATCTATCAAACAAGATCCATATTGCTAAAAAATTTATTTTTGTAAGTACATTATTTTTTTAGTTTGAAAATTTCACGTAGTATCGTAGTGGACTATCAAATTGGGACGGAGGGGGTAATATTTTTGGTGTAGTAATCAGCTAGGTGTCTGTGACTTCAACCTTTTTAATCTGAAGCTTTAAATGCAATTCGATGCCAGGGTGGAGCTAATGCTGGGCACACTATTTACAATGCAGATGGAAAGAAATTTGCACTTCATCTTGTTCCTTCCGGTATTCTTAATGAGGAAACTCTTTGTGTGATTGGCAATGGGGTAGTGGTGCATTTACCAGGGTTGTTTAATGAAATTGATGGCCTTGAAGCTAATGGGGTCTCCTGCAAAGGAAGAATACTTGTATCTGATCGGGCTCACTTGTTATTTGATTTTCACCAAGAAGTAGATGGGCTTAGGGAGGCTGAGCTTGCAAATTCCTTTATTGGCACCACCAAGAGAGGCATTGGACCTTGTTATTCTAGCAAAGTGATCCGTAATGGCATTAGGGTATGCGACCTTAGGCATATGGACACTTTCCCTCAGAAGCTTGATCTCTTGTTGTCAGATGCAGCTTCAAGATTCAAAGGTTTTAAGGTTAGCCCAGACATGCTCAGAGAAGAAGTTGAAAGATACAAGAGATTTGCCGAGAGGTTGGAGCCCTTTATTGCCGATACTGTGCATGTGATGAATGAAGCAATTTCACAAAAGAAAAAGATTTTGGTGGAAGGTGGTCAGGCAACCATGTTGGACATCGACTTTGGAACGTACCCCTTTGTAACTTCCTCTAGCCCTTCAGCAGGTGGAATCTGCACTGGTCTTGGCATTGCCCCTAGAGTTGTTGATGACCTAATTGGAGTGGTGAGTTTATAATTCTTTGATTTCTTTGTTTTTTGTTATTTCTCCTTGGTATGTTGTAGAAATGATTTTCCCTCAAAATGAGTAGAAGATACATGCAGTTACCATTGTCATGGCTTCATGTGCGTCAACTTCAAGCTTGTCAACTTTAAGCTTGTGTTTCGACCGTGGAGTTGTGGAGTGATTCACCTAGGCAAAGGAGACAGAAGATGTTTGGGAAACCAAGGAATGCCTTGGTTATTTCTACATCTTATCAGAACAAAAAGATGAGGTAACCAGGGACGTAAGTTTAGCTTCTTCCCTCTACTCCACAGATCCATGATCCTAACGCAACCTGAAAATGCAATAAAGATATTAACCAGGTTAAACAGGTGGTCAATAGCTTGACGATGTACTCGTCAGGAAAAAATAAAAATTCAATTTTCCCCACAAAAAGTAGTTTACCATGGCCATTTATAGTGCCTACCTGGTGTTTCTTTTTTTGAACTGCACCTACCTGGTGTTTCTGGTGCAGGTTAAAGCGTACACTACGAGAGTTGGTTCGGGTCCTTTCCCTACAGAAAACTTGGGTAAAGGTGGTGATCTTCTTAGGTTTGCTGGGCAGGAGTTTGGTACAACTACGGGGCGTCCGCGTCGTTGTGGGTGGCTTGATGTAGTTGCTCTAAAGTACTGCTCTCAGATTAATGGCTTCTCTTCTCTAAATCTCACGAAACTTGATGTTTTGTCAGAGTTTTCTGAAATTCAGTTGGGTGTAGCCTACAAGCACTTTGATGGTACACCAATTTATTCATTCCCTGCTGATCTTCGTGTTCTTGAGCAATTGAAGGCAAGTACTTTTTTCTTTCAAATAATCTTATCTAACATAGTTACCTCCCTCCCTCCCCTCTCCCGTACTCCATCTTTGTACCATTTCAATAAATGGTAGTTCTCAGTGCTTCAATTCGTCTTTTTACGATTTGAATATTAATGGGGATGATTTGTACACTCATGTTCTAATTTCAAGGCACTGATCTTTAAATGAAACTACTATATTACCCTTTACATGTGTGAAAAGTAAAGAATATATGAAGGACAATTTTGTAACTTTGCGTAAAAATATGAAGTGCACACGAAAAGGGGTGTCAATATCCATTGGTAAAGAAAATATATTCGGTGTGTGTGTGTGTGCGTGAGAGAGAGAGAGAGAGAGAGAGAGAGAGAATACAGCTATAAATAGCAGCAGTATAGGTCTGGTTAGGGCAACATTTACCCAGGTGCCTTCTCTTTCGTTCTCTCTCTCTCTAGCTCCCCGTAACTCATCTCTCTCTCTCTCTCTCGCTGAAAAAAAAAAACATGGTGTATACACCTCACCTTCTTCAAAACCTGCTGAAGATGTCGTCGGTTATGACTTATGAGACAATGGCGTTGAGGCTAGTGAATATGGATACACCAAGGAACTGGCGGCCAAGCTAGCCCAAGCCCTAGCCTTTCGCTCGTCTTTGAAAATGTTGACGAGGATCTCGTCATAACCAATGACATCTTCAACAGGTTTTGAAAAAGGTGAGGTGTATACACCATGGTTTTCTTTCGAGGGAGGGTGGAGAGAGAGAGAGAAGAGGGAGAGAGAGAAATAAGCTATGGGGAGCTAGAGAGAGAAGGAAAGAGAAAAGGTGTCTGGGTAAATGTTGCTCTAGCTAGTTGTATACATCCTCTCTCATAACGAATATATTTTCTTTACCAATGGATTATTATTATTTTTTCTTTACCAACGAATATGTTGCTCTAGCTAGCTGTTGCTCCAGCCATTTTTTTTTTGGGTGACCATAGGGGTTCCCAACCTGCTAGTGGAATGTCCAGTTCAAGCTATAGCTACTGTCCTCACTCACCATGGCACCACCTAGGTACAAGTGGGCATAAGTATGTACCCCGCAATCCCTTGCCATTGGCAAGACTCGAGACCGAGTCTCCCATGGGAATGTGAGGCACCTTGTCTACCAGGGGGCTACCACCATCGATGGTTTTTTACCCATGGATATTGACACCCCTTTCCGTGTGCACTTCATATTTTTTGTGTTTATTACGCCAAGTTATAAAATTTTCCTTAGTATATTCTTTACTTTTCACACGTATAAAGGGTAATATTCACCATGTTTGGTTTGGGGTTTTGAGAACCCAATCTCAACTTTTTCGTGTGGGCCCCTCAATGTCAGTCTCATTCTTTACTCTCCCATCTATATTTTTGGGAGCATCACTCTAGTCCATACATTGTGCGAGATGGGTCCCGTGGGGCCCACTTCGAAGACCCACACAAATAATCCAAGCCATCCATTAGTTCTAAAATTATTGTTTGATTCATCCAGAAAAAAATTCAGGTCAATCGACAACTTTAAGTACTTGATCCAGTTGTCTAACTTTCTTTCAAACTTTTGTCAGAATCAGGATCCTAATTTGTGAATGAATAATTAGAAGATTGATCAACCACTTACTCCCTCCGTTCCAAAATAATGGTCCATTTTCACTATTTGGAACCTCTTAAAAAATCGTCTATATTTTCTAATTTATAATATTTTTTATATCCAATATGGATCTTGTTTGATAGATCTCAATTAGTTTTATTATACAAAAATTTTAAAATCCTATTAAACTTTATAGATTGTGAAATATAGACTATTGTTTGAGTGGCACGACTGCCCAAAAGGGATCAATATTTTGGAATGGAGGGAGTATAATTTTTCGAATGAGCTAATTTTTTAGGAGTTACTCAAAATAATTATTTTAAAAGTAATGAACAACTTAGATTATTTGTGTGGATCTTCGAAGGGGGCTCCATGGACCCATCTCGCACAATGTATGGATTATAGTGGTGCTCCCAAAAATATAGATGGGAGAGTAAAGAAAGGGATTGACATTGAAGGGGCCCGCACGAAAAAGTTGAGACTGGGTTCTCAAAACCCCATACCGAACATGGCCATTGTAGTTTCATTTAAAGATCAGGGCATTCAATTAGAATATGAGTGTACAAAATCATTTCCCAAATAATCTTATCTAAATTATGTACTTCCCTCCCTCTATCCCCTCTCCCATACTCCATCTCTCTACCATTTTTAACAAATGGCTGTAGCTCTCAGTGCTTCAACTTTTTACCATTAGAATATTAAGGGGATGATTCCCTGATTTTGTTTGTTTGTGCTCGTGCTTCATCATTTCTATTTGTAATGTATTTATTATTTTCCCTCCCCCTCTTTTATCAGCTTATGTCTTCGTCTCCTTTTGTTTTCTAATTTCCTCTTCCTTGATGACTTACCATCAATCATGTTTGTTTGGGTTGATGAATTTGTCATTTCTTTATCAAATTTGAACATATAGCATTCTCCTTTATTTTTCAGTTGACAAATGTTCTGAAATGAACTTAGTTATCATCCTCTATTTTTTACGCGGCGAAAGTAGTGTTAGTTGGAGTCAGACAAATGCATGAAGACATGGTGTCTACCACTGGGTTACCGTTTGTACTAGCCGCAAGTTATCATCCTTTTTCGGATTGTTTTGATAAATTTATCAAATGTTAAATACTAATTTAGTAACACTGATCAATTTATCAGTTGCTTTTTAACAACAATATAGAAAAATATAGTCTTTATCACCTTTTTTTGTTTGAATTTAGCTTGAAGAAGTTAATGTTGTAAGTTAGCTCTCGAAATGGAAATGTTTTTGATAAGATTGACATCCATCTTTTATTTCAGGTGGAATACGAAGTTTTGCCAGGTTGGCAGACTGATATTTCTTCGATCAGAAACTACTCCGATCTTCCAAAGCCCGCCCAGAGATACGTGGAAAGGATCGAAGAACTTGTTGGAATTCCAATCCATTACATTGGTGTAGGGCCTGGGCGCGATGCTCTTATATACAAGTGATACTACTTACTTATTTCTCCCTCAGGATTTCCCGTAGGGTTTCTGTTCGTCTCAATGGCAAGACGAGGCTTCTAATGCTGCTGGGAAAATGTGTCCCGTGTTCGGGATTAGTCTTTGGATAAACAATTGACTTTTAGTTAGTTAGTTAGTTAGTTAGTTGACTTGCATTGTTGTAGCAACTATTGCTTCCCATCTGGGATACTTGGATTCATAGGTGTGTTATGATTTCCCATAGCTGGGATGGGCTATTTACAGGCAATTTTGGTTGACATCATGATTTCAAGTTAGTTTTCTCTCGTCTTTGCGCATTAGTATTTGTGCGAACCCACCCTTCTTTTTTAGGCAAATAAATACTCTATCCGTCCCAATTTGATAGACCCTTTTGGGGAATCCAATTTATTTGAGGGATGTGAAAACTTTGTATTGCCTTTTTTGTGTTGCCCCCAAGTCCAGTCGATATTACTTTGGCCAATTTTGTAGAGCTAATTTTTTATATGAAACTCAAAACGTATGCAATATGGATCTTAGTTTTATTGTACAAAGTTTTCAAAATCATAAAAACCATTATAAAATAAAAGATAAATGGACAAGCCAATTGAGATAGGGAAAGTACTTTTTAAGGGTAAAGCTGAAAAGTGATCCTGTCTTGATGGATATTTTTAGAAATGGGACTTTTATTTTGGGACATCCCAAAATAGAAAGAGGGTCCAGCAATTTGGGACGAATGGAGTAGATATAGGCGGAGTCAGGATTTTAGGTTAGCGGGGTCAAAAAATTTATATATATATATATAGGAAGAGGATCTTATAAGGGCTATCTTACATAGTTTATGGAAGGGATTTTTCGTTTGAGATTGAATTTCGACGATCCGAGATGATCCGAACTGTTAAGTGTGTTTAAAACATGTTTTTAAGGTCCAATGCGAGGATTTGTAAAAAAAAATACCTGAAAGGGCTTGATCCGATCATTTTTTGATAAAAACGTACATATTCGTTTTTTATCAAAAAAATGCTCGGTGTCATTAAATTTTAATGGGGTCATTTAGCAATTAAGAGAAAATTTTAATATAGTAATAGTAAAAAGAAAAATCTTCGTGGGGTCGCCTGACCCCACTCATTTGCATTTGGAGTCGTCATTGCTTCTAGAACAAGACTTCTAAAAGTTTCAAGAGAAACTCAGAAGACTCCATCATAATCTCTAAGATTTCGGAATATTCTAAAAGATTCTAGCATGACCTACAACATCCCGAGCAGTCCGTAAAGGTCTAGTAGAATCTAGAGTATTTTGGCAGAGTCTGAAAAACTCTAGTGCAATCCGGAACGTTCTAGAAACTTTCACAGACTTCCAGAAAGTTGGTGATGATTCTCAACAAGATAGACGAAAGTAGTTTCTTATTTTAATTTTGTATAAATTTTCAATAGTGATACATGTACAATAAAAGTGTCCAACTCGGCTCTAACACACTCATACGGTGTGTGGAGCCCACACACACTTGAGTGTGAAATGTGTGTGGGCTCCACACACCATGTGAGTGTGTTGGAACCGAGTTGGACACTTTTGTTGTACATTTATCATTTTTGATAAATTTTAGAGAATTTTAATTAGGCATCCTGTACAAAAAAGATCATTATGATTACATCCTATGAGATTTGAATACTTATGATTTCATCCTGTAAATGGATAATTGGACCATTATACCCTTATTTACACCATTAGTAGTAGATATAGTAAATCTTATAAATATTTTTCCGTAATAAAGATTTACATTTCCAAGGATTAGTTTCCTAAATATGCGGCATATATCAAGAGGAGTGATTCTTTTCCATAAACGTTTCATCTTTTCCGTAACTGTTTGATATTGTTGAATTTTTTATCCTTATCTTTGCATGCCACATGCACATGGCCATGACCATGATGGCAATGATCAAGCACATGCCCTAAATTCATCGTCTCTCTCTATCTCTACTCCAGTAAACCCAAAACCTCTCTCTCTCTCTCTCTCCGGCCAACTCATCCGGCGTTCTATGACGAGCGTCGACCGTCACCATCAACCCCATCATCCAAGTCCAATGAGGCAGCCCACTCTGACGGGCCATGCTCAGATCCATTGCGGTGGCTGCCCCACCCACTATCTCCCTGGATCAAGATCGTCACCCACTTTCACGGTAGATTGGTTTTTTTTTTTTTTTTTGTTCTCTTTGATCGGTTGTAGAATTATGTTTGGGCTGTAGAATAACTTTTGGGTTTGGGGTCCGAGTAGATTGGGTGAATATGTATGTTGGTGATGGGTTCCGAATCTTATTACTGGCGGTGTTGTTTTTTCCACTCAATGGTAGATGTTTTTCGATTCAAGGCTGGTGTTTTTCTTTGATACAGTAAAAATGATAAATCAATAAACCATGCTCATATGCCCGTTAAATGATGGTTATTTCTTGCAATGAATATAGTTTATTGATCATCTAATCATCTTGGTGATTTGATATACTAGTAAAAGTGGTAAAATAATAAACCATGTTCACTGTATGAATTAAATGATACGTGAACATGGTTTATTAATTTTCCATATTGGGTAATTTGATACAATAAAAAATTGTTTACTGGTTTACCACTTCGGCACTTTGGTGATTCGGCAAAGTAAACATGATAAATTAACGCATGATTTAACCATGTTTTTCATGTGGTTTTATAGTGCATTAATCAACCCTGTTTTTCATGGTTTTGGCTTGGGTTGTGGTTTTGTGATGCATTAATTTACCATATATTTCATTATTTTTTTTGGTGTATTAATCTACCTATCATGATAAAAAAAAACATGGTGAATTACTACAAAAAGTGCATGAAATCAATATCTCATGACTTGTGTTTTTAGGACAAAAAATCATGGTTATTTATTTATTTATTTATTTATTGAGATTTTACGTGTGAGAAGATTAGGAGAGAGAATTATAAGATTAGGAAAGAGTTAGATTTGTCAAGATAGGGGAGAGAAAGAGATTGCGATAAATTAGGAAAATTTAGGAGAGAGAAATATTAGGAAAATCAGGAGAGAAATATTAGGAAAATTAGGAAAGAGAGAAAGGGTGTTTTGGGATTTATTTGAATTTCAGGATGGAATCATAAATATTCAAACTCTATAGGATGGAATCATAATGATCTTTTTTGTACAGGATGTCTAATTAACTCTCCTTAAATTTTATGACTCCTAAATTCTTTAGTTAGTAAAAATAACTAATTTTCTCAGTAGTTTTGCTAATAAATCTTTGTTTTTTGGGGAAAACGGAATGCATTAACATTTAGAAATTGAATAGTTTCGATGATAAACGTAGAAATTAGGTCGTATCGGTCTTTTTTTGGTGGCAGGGTCTCCACCTCTTGGAGAGTATAATTTCTCCATCAACTACCATTCGGTAACACAGGTTAAAAAGAAATACAATTGGTGTTGTGATTTATTAAGAAATGCATATTTTTATAAATACTTAAGGATTATTTATCTAAACCACCCTTGAGTTTCTAAAAAATACTTTAAAAGTGTACTTTAAAGTACAGTGGAACCCAACAAGTGTATTTTTTGTACCCTTAACTGGTGCAATGGTGCACCCGTTAGCAAGACCCTTTAAAAATTATAAACTGTCCATGTTTGGAAAATTACAAATTGTCTCCTATGTCATAACAAATTACGCCTCCGTCGTGATGTAGCCGTTAGAAAAATCGATAGAATATGTATGCCATAATCAAATCTTAATTACAATGAACCAAACTATATTTTTGTAGCTTGTGAAAGACTATAGAGGTATGAAAATAGCTTTTCACATGCTACAAAAGGACAGTTTAACCCATTGTAATTAGAATTTAATGATGGAGGCAGATTTTGTCGAATTTTGTAACGGATACATCACGACAGAGGGATAATTTGTTATGCAATATGGGATAATTTGTAATTTTCTAAAAGTGAGGAGGCAATCTGTTATTTCCAAAAACCTGTGGGTGGTTTTTGGTAATTTACCCAATACTTATGGAGTATTACATTATTTAATGTAAAAAACCTAGAAAAAGTTATGCTAAAATAGGTAGTTGTACTATGGATACCAACCAAGGGTGCATCGTTGGTGCAAAAATCAGTGTGGGGCTCATTTTTTTAGGTCTCACATAAATGATTTGAAAAGTTCATTAACAGTAAGATAAATTTTAAAGTGGTTTCGTCAATGTTATGAATCTCGTCCCGAATCTCGTCCCGTACCGGCCGGTACGACCCGAGATGTACCGTACCGGAAGGAAAACGGGATTTTCACGTCTATGTTCCGTTCCGGCTCATATACCGCTCTATCTCGGTCGTTCCGGTCTGTTCCGGGCGTTCCAGGCTGTTCCGGCCATTTTTCGGATCTCTTCCATTACCAAAAAAACTCAGATATGTTCGTATTTGCAACACAAAAGGAACAGAAATTTTCGGATTTAACACAGATCTTGTTGGATTTCTAACAAAAAAACGCAATAGTTTTATTGTTTTGGATTAATTTATAGCCACGGAGAGACAAAGGGAAATGGTGGTGGAAGAGTTCACCGGAAAAAATGGTTGGTTTCAGGAAAAGAAAAGGAGAGAGAAGATGGAAGGGGTAATATGCAATCTGTATGAGGTGACAATAATGAGGGTTCTAGCTGTATTGCACACTTTTTTACCTTTTTAAAATTACATTTTGACTCATTCACTTCATCTCACATTTGGTTTGAGACTCTTTTACTTCATCTTAAACTACACAAACAAAAAATAAGAGTGCTTATTCATAGACCTTAGATTTTTTTTTTATTAGATGTAATGTTTATCTTCTCATATGTCTATTAAAAACATAAAAAATATTTATTGCGTTAAATCTGGAACGGTACCGAGATACACACCGGTACCGGTATGTACCGTTCCAGTAGAGAAAGCGGTACGTTGACCGGTACGAGATAGATAACTTTGGGTTTCGGGAAATATTCTGATAGCTCTATCTATCGAATAGTTGTACTAAGTTCTTAGGCTCTGTTTGGATCTTAGAGAAAGAGGTGGAAATGAAGAGAGAGTATTTAAATTTTTCCTTCGTTTGTTCGTTTCTTAAGAAAGAGAAAGAAAAATATTCAAATTTCTATTTAATTTTCCTCCCATTTTCTCTTCAATTTTCCCTCATATTTCCTTCTTAGTTATTTTCCTTTTTTTTCTCCTTTTTTCCCTAACTTCCAAACAGTGCTTAATTTGACATTTTTAATTTTCCATTCAGAATTCAAGATCTCAAAATTTTGAAATATTAGATCATACACATACAATTACTCGATTAAGCTAATTTTTTACATGTTTAATCAAAATATTATTTTAATTAAGGGTGGTGATAATGTCAAAACTACAATGCATAAAAAGGGATAGAGGAGGGTGCTGCGCAGCATGCTGTGCGGCAACTTCCGGCGCCGCGCTAACATCGTTCTAACGATTAGAGACGTCTACCGCGTAGAGCTCGTCGAGTACTACAACTCTTCCAAAAATCAACTCCATCGAATATAGTTAAATGCCTCATTGGAACACAAATAATTTGAAAAAAATGGGTTCAATGGTTTTCATCCAGTGTTTCAAGTTATATGTGTTTCGATTTTTTTCAAGTTATATGTGTTCCGAAGAGGCAGTTAACGATATCCGATCGAGTTGATATTTGAAGAGTTGTAGTATTCAACGAGTTCTACGCGGTGGACATCTCCGATCTTCAAAAAGATGTCGGCACGGCGCCGAAAGTCGCTGCACGTCACGCTGCGTAGCACAAGGTTGCGCAGCACGCCCCTCTGTCCCATAAAAAGCTTGTACTTTACACATGAGTCAAGCATTTCATGCACTTGAGTTTTGCCACATTCAAAAACAATTTTAGCATTATCATTTGTCTAAATTAGAGCAACCCCAACAATGAGTTGGTAAATTAGGCAGTGTACAGTGCATATATCTATTATAACTTGACATTTTTTCTATCAACACTCCAACAACACTCCCTATTACCCTCCCTATTTTTAATAAAATATAATATATGGGGGAAAAGTAAGAGAGAGAGAATAAAAAAAAACAGCCAGTTTAAAGAGGGGGGGAGAGAGAAAGAATAAAAAAATGGGTATGGAGTGAATAGTGCCTCCCTAAATGGGGGGGATTTTAGGGAGGTACTATTCATGTTTGTATTTTAGGGAGGGATTTAGGGAGTCTCTTAGAGCCTAACTTTGGAGTTTGGCTCCCTAAAATAGGGATGAGAGCCAATTTAGGGAGTTTGTTGGGCTTGCTCTTAATTGACGTATTGTATAAAATTATTTGTGTAGAATCCGAAAATGGGCCCATACACCAATGTTGTGCATTGGGAAGTCGTTTTCGTCAACCCAATCCGCAAGTGAACACTGAAACAGCTTTGCCTCTACTCCTAACTTTCCTAGTCCTTATATATATATATATATCTCGATTTTACTCTTGAGTACCAGCAGACACCCGCTATGACCATCTCATCACTGAGGCTCGAAACAAACCCAATCACATCTCCACAAAGGAGGAGCTTTTGTGGCGGAACCCTAATAAAAACCTGCGCAAGCAGTAGCATTAGTTGCGGTGGTTCACACTGTCTTCCCCTTCACCATCGTAAGTTCGCTGTGAACGCCGTTGTTTTTTTTTTTCTTCTTCTTCTTCAACATCCGCCATGGCGGCCGAGCAGGCGAGTGATGCGCTGAGTCAAATCGGGTCACTGAGTCGGGTATTGGGTGTGTTGGGGAGTCAGTGGGGCGATGAAGGCAAAGGCAAGCTCTTCAATATCGTCGCTCGTTGTCAAGTATATTTGTATACATCCACATATGTATATGGTTTGCTAGTTTTTCCAATTTTCATTCTGTAAGGATTTTTGTCTATATATGTGTGAAAAATTATTAATGATTATTGATTATTGATTAACGAGCTTTCTTTCAGCGACGATATCGAAGTGTTTGGCCAAGATATCGACGAGCTTGCCTTTGCCTTCATCGCCCCACTGACTCCCCAGCACACCCGATACCTGACTCAGTGACTCGATTTGACTCAGTGCATCACTCTCCTGCTCGGCCGCCATGGCGGATGTTGAAGAAGGAAAAAAAAAAAACAACGGCGTTCACAGCAAATTTACGATGATGAAGAGGAAGAGAGTGTGACCCACCGCAACTGCTGCTACTGCTTGCACAGGTTCTTATTAGGGTTCCGCCACAGAAGCTCCTCTTTTGTGGAGGTGTGATTGGATTTGTTTCGAACCTCAGTGATGAGATGTTCATAGCGGCATCTGCTGGTACTCAAGAGTAAAACCGAGAGAGAGAGAGAGACGAGGGCTAGGAAAGTCGGAGTAAAGGCAAGGCTGTTTCAATGTTCACTTGCGGATTGGGGTTGAGGAAAACGACTTCCCAGTGCACAACATTGGTGTGTGGGCCCATTTTCGGATTCTACACAAATAATTTTATAGAATACGTCAATTAATTTAGGCAAAATAATAATGCCAAAACTGTTTTTGAATGTGGCAAAACTCAAGTGCATAAAATGCTTAACTCATGTGTAAAGAGTGAGATTCTCTTTAGGGTCAATAGTCTTGGTAAGTTTGGTCACGACATTATATGTATGATAGATAAGTATTAATTATTAATGGAATCCACATCTTGGTAGGGATTGATGATACCCCATTAAGTAAGCTTATAAGTTTCGACTATGATAAACCCTACCGGTGGATATCTGTATCTGACATATCGAATAAGTTAAGTGCAAAATGGAAAGTCTCAAGGTATTTTATAAGATGTTGATTAAATATAATTATCAGTAATTTAATTTAATCAACATGCATCTGTAATCTTAACGAGCAGAGATATTTAAGTATTTAATAGCATGGAGCTCGAAATTTAATTTAAAGATAGAGACGGGAATGCAATTATAATTATGGGTTTTCCATGCCAATTTGTTTAAAACCCCAACTTTTACATATGAAATCGAAGAACACTTAAAAGTGAATTACACATGAAATCCAAAGATAATAAATTAGGAAACAACCCTACAAATGAGAGATAGCCAAACAAAAACAGAACAAAAGAAAATTGTTTATGCCAGTTGAAAGGTTTGGCACCCCTAAAAGAATACTCCTAGATGAAAGGTTTTACTATGTATAAGAGGTCATATATTTAATTTTATCCCCTCAACTGTGACATTCGGGAGCTTTCATTTTTAAAGCTTCAAACTTACCTTGAAGAGTTTGGAGACGAACTCGCTGATGAATGAATGATAAAGCCCTTTTGTCTTTCACCTTGGCATCATGCTTTTGCTTATCGGTAGTTACACCTACCCCTTCAATGCCTTTTTTCTACAACATCCCATACATTTTCTCCACCGAGGTAGGCCTTCATGTGAATACTCCAACAGCTATAGCTATCTTTGGTTACCTTAGGGAATGAGACTCCTTGGGTGGATATTTTCTTCAACATGAACCAATGCTCTTATACCAGTTTGTTGGAAGAAGAGGGGTTAATTTCTAATATTTATTTGGACAAGATTTTGGAAGAGGGAGAAATGCTTGAGACAAGAGTGGGGAAGGGAAAAGTACTTTTATTACACTTAGACTCAAACTTTTGGCCTAGTACAAAATGACTAGAACCCACCCATATTTATACTTACTCCAAGGAAGGTTCTAGACCTAAAGATATTTGTGTTATAAAATTATATTTTTGATACATTCTAGATTTAGACATGTGACTTTTACCAATAAAAATATCCAGATATTTCATAAGAGTTTTCTAAAATCTAAATATTTTAAAACTTCTAGAAACTAGATTTTTAATATCCCCACCCAAAATATCTTCAACTTGGGGCTTCTTTATTGGGCTTGTCTTGGACTTTAACTTCTTGGGCCAAAATATCAAATCAAGTTTATGCTCTAACAGGTTATGCTGCCTGATCGCTCGCTTGTCTTCAGTTTCTTATCTAACGTTTCTTCTTTCTTGTCTCTGATACAGTGCATCTTTTCTTGGAAGGATATGCCTTGATATTCTTAAAGACAAATGGAGTCCTGCTCTTCCGATTCAAACTGTACTCCTGAGGTAACATGGTCTGTCATCTCTGCCAATGAAAAGCCTATTCTTGTACCATAACTAGTTGCCTCTTGATAATATGAATGAGGAAAAATGGTTGTTGGTATGAAGATATGAACTAATCCCGAACTCTTGATGAGGTGATGAACTGTAATAGTGGACAAGAATTAGAATTAGTCGCATTGTTATATTGGTTGCTGATAAAGTAAACACTGATGATGCTGGTTATATCTGACTGTTTGGCTTTTTAGAATTCAAGCACTTTTGAGTGCTCCAAACCCTGATGATCCTCTGTCTGAGAACATTGCTAAGCATTGGAAAACAACGAAGTGGAGGTCATAGAAACAGGTATCGTGTCAACTTTCTATTTGTAGCATTCCCTTTTCCCTATTTTCTTTTGTTGCTTTTTTTCGTGAATGTAAAGGACATATCATGATCACCGCATTGTAGTTCTCTTTGTATAAACAAACATGATATTGACATGGGATCGATTTTCTTTGAACCCCGTAGCGAAAGAATGGACCCGTCCATTCTCGTCTATATTCAAGCGGTGCATGATGAAGCGGTGGAGATAGCTTCCCCGGGAAAAAACGAGCTATGCAATGTATCTTAATGATGGGGATTGTTGTGCAATAGTTTGGAAGGTTTTATATCAAAATTCTGGGCGAAGCAGAGCTTGTTGAGTTGTTTTAATGAGGGTCAGCGCGCATATTGCCGATACTTGATGTTTCTGTTTGACGGTTGAGTCTTGCAGGCAAATCCCCTTATGTCTCTACATTTGATGAAGAGTTACGGTTTAGAGTGAGTTTATCCATGTGTTGCGGCAATGCAATTAACTTGGGTTCTCTTGTCGAAATGTAATGGCCTCATACTGACGTTTTTGATATATTTTCTACTTGTGTAAATTTGTAACCGTGTTGGTTGGACATTATTTTGGTAAATGCTAAAACTCCATTACTTTGGGCCTTATAGAAATGTTTTGTTTGTGGGGTTGATATCAAAGGTACTTTGGTGGATTTTGTTGAAGTACAAAAGATAAAGCAATGGAGGGCCTCCATTGGATTAAGGCCCAATGATAAAATTGCTTTTGGATCTATACGTAACTATACAGTTGGTTGCTGCTCTATTTTTCAGCCAAAACTTTGAGCCCAAACCTCTGCGTTGCGTCATGCTTAGGAGTTAGGGCTGCTTAACATCTCTCACGAGTCGAGCAATTGGTCGTTCAAACTTTGAAAATTCAACGAGTTTCAAAAATATGGTCAAGCTTAGCTCTTTCCATGAGGGGAGATGATAGCAAACGAACTTTATGTTGGAAAGTAAACTTGATTTGAGTTAAATGGTTTTATTTTGTGAGGACTTTTCATATTTCTTAGTGGAAGTTTTAGAAATGAAGAGTCTTCGTAATAAGTTAATTGGAGTTATGAAATAAGGAGTTGGGAGTATCAAAGGTCTTTATTTATTGTCTATTGAAGATCATGGGGTTAGTGCTAGTTAATTAGAGGTAGTGACCTAGTGGGTGTTACATCTTGATATCCCTATAAGTACCTATGTAATCTATTGTTACTAGTGTCATGGAAAGAGGAGATAAAAGAGAGAAAGAGTGGGGTTGTGTATGAGTGAATGAACTACGATGGAGTAGTCAAATTAATGTGTTAAAGATTATTGAAGCATTTTAGTTATATATTGTGTGTTATCTCCTCCCTCACGTCTCTTCTACTTGTTTGAGTGTGCTCTTGCCTACAACAAAGTGTGTTAGGCCCATCACGTACTTCCAACAAAGTGGTATCAGAGCTACTACGATCCTGGGTGTGATTCTAGAAGTGGTGATTGATTGTTGGTTGAAGACAATGGGGACCCCTATGTGTTTGTGGTCTGAGAAATTAATGTTCTCCAATTACAAAAGAATGCGGGTTACGCTATCTTGTTACTTCAAAGCATGTGACTTGTGGAATGTTGTTGGAGATAAGCCAACAACTGATTTGCCTAAGAGAATCCGAGACAAGAAAGAAGAGAAAACACTCGGAGTTTTAAAGAAGGCAATTCACGAAGAGATATGGAAGGACATTGGAGAAATGAGATCTCCATGTCAAGTGTGGAAGATGCTTGATTGCATCACCTCCAATTGTGGAGGAAAATCATTAGCCAAGGAGTATTGGCTTCAATGCTTTGAAGATGATGAGTTTCTAGAAGATGTGCCACATGTTGTTGGAGAATGTAATCCTGCAGAAGTGAATCAATTTGAGGAAAATAAAGTGGAAGGAAATGTAACCCAGCAAAGCAAGCATGAAGATCAGATGAATGGTGAGATTATGGAATCAGCGAAAGAAAAAAGTATAGTTTGAAGTAAGTCCAATAGAGTTAGGGATTATGGACTTCAACCTTGTGAACTTGTTTGCGAAATCACTCTATTGAAGCGTGATGAGAACAGAAGTCACGAGGATAATATTCCTAGTAGTTACAATCCATATACTGATTTGGGGAATTGTGCATTTGACACTGATTGGGTAAATATAGATGAGTTTTTTGATCCGCAAGATTGGCCATATGCAAAATTCAGCAAGCATGAAAAATTTATGAATGGAGACCGACGGAATGTCGGTGTGAAGAAAAAACTAGAAGATGTTCATTTGAAGGCGCTACGTAAGTGTTTTAGAAAGAAATCCGCAAGTCTTTACAGAAAGGTCAAAATCAAGGTTCTCACATTCATGGACATGGCCAAGAAGACTATTGCTATTGAGGGCAATGAAGGTTTTTTTTTCAGTCGCGGAGAATTTTAGTGAAAATCAAGTTTAAGGGGGATGTTGGAAAGTAAACTTGATTTGAGTTAAATGGTTTTATTTTGTGAGGACTTTTCATATTTCTTAGTGGAAGTTTTAGAAATGAAAAGTCTAAGTAATAAGTTAATTGGAGTTATAAAATAAGGAGTTGCATTATCAAAGGTCTCTATTTATTGTCTATTGAAGATCATGGGGTTAGTGCTAGTCAATTAGAGGTAGTGGCCTAGTGGGTGTTACATCTTGATATCCCTATAAGTACCTAATGTAATCTAGTGTTACTAGTGTGATGGAAAGAGGAGATAAAAGAGAGAAAGAGCGGGGTTGACTATGAGTGAATGAACTACAATGGAGTAGTCAAATGTGTTAAAGATTATTGAAGCATTTTAGTTATATATTGTGTGTTATCTCCTCCATCACGTCTCTTCTACTTGTTTGAGTATGCTCTTGCCTACAACAAAGTGTGTTAGGCCCATCACGTATTTTCAACACTTTAATCGAGGCAATAACGAGCTGATCTTGAGTAGCTTGAAAATTTTATACATTGTAAGTTAAACTGACAGAATAGTAAATTATTTGACTTGGTTTAAAAACTTAACAGGCTTCAAAAAATTATTCAACAGAACACGAACTGGGAATCTGAGTAGTGCCTAGGCCAGTCCCGAACATTGTTACATTATGTTGGAGTAGGATAGTAGTGTTGCTGGAGCACAAATTTGATTTACAGTCTCCATTCTACTTGTATGGCTGCATCCCAAACAAGAAATGTGATTCCCTCCTCTTATGGAATCTAATGTCTGTTGACCTTCAACAACTATAATTCAACAAGCCCAAACTTAGGTTCACAATCAGGGGCGAGGGCCTATACTACAATGGTTGTGATCGAATCGCTAGACCTACGAAGGATGGATATTGAAAAGGGATACGGACACGGTACAATATGATACTATATGGATCCGTCAATATAAAAAAAAAATCTCCATAAAAAAGGAATACGGGTACGACTTGGATATGTGAGTTTTTTTTTTTTTGGGTCATACGACATAAATCAGCGGTTAGTGGGGAAGGAAGTTAATTGATTAAACAACCAAAGGGGGTTCTATTAATAAAAAATAAAAAAAAAACAAAGGGGGTTCGATGTCTCACTATAGACTCGAACCCAAACCTCCTCATTGACAAGCAAGGGGTACAACCAGATGGGCTATAAGAGTATTGTTTCAGTTTATATATAATTTTGGTCGTCATACGCGCACCTCGCCTACCCTCAAGATAATGCAACTACCAACCGGAGACAAACCTTCTTGAGGTTAACAATGAGTTTTGACCTAACCGACACAATTTCAGACAGAAATGAGAAAACAACCCTTCTGTGCCATGTGGTTTTAATTTTGAACTTGGAAGAATGATAACGATGATGATGTAATTAGAAACTGTGAGAGGTGTAATTCCTAAATACACCAACATAATAGTAGCACACATTATGTATATGTAGCCCCGTTTGATAAAAGTTTTGGGGGATGGGATTGGATTACGAAGGTGATGGGATTCGTAATACTCTGTTTGGTTTCGCAAAGTCGGTCCTGGCTATTAAGCCGATCGGACTACTAATCCCCCAAAATGGGGGTATTAGGAATCCCATGGGGAGGTGGTATTCATAGTCCAATCCCAACCCCTTCTTTTGCATTGACTAAAATGTCCTTGCAACTTCTCACAAATGACTAAGAATAACCTCATCTCTCTGCATTGATTGCTTGTCTAGCAAAAAAACAAATACTTGTTTGATTGCTAGGGTTCCGTTTCATCAGTATCCGATAATAATAATTTTTTTCTTGAACTAAAAATAAACCTTGTATATTATGTACTTTATTAGTTTAAAAATGTTAGCCTTTAAAACAGGTTATGTTTAAAAATCCATTTGGCTGTTTGAAAAATTATTCATTTTTTTGGCATTTGTTAAATCATGACAAATTTTTTTAGTCGGGTTATTAACCGGCGCCATTATGTATTAGTTTTGTACCAAATGAAAAATTTGAAACAGGAGGATATAGTTGTTATGCTTCAGTTTTGCATAAGGGTAAAAAATGGAAATTTTAGTTTCAATCCAATCCTATCCCATGTGAAACAAACATGGTAATAACAATCCTATCTTTTAATCCGGTATAAAATAAACATACAAATTATCAATCCCAACTCATTACCAATCCCTTCTCATTACCAATCTTATCCTAATCCCATCACCTTACGAATCTCATCTACACTAGTCAGGTTATCAAACGGGGCCATAAAGATTACATAACAACCTAACAAATTACCGAAACCAACTGGGATCGATAGTTACATCAGCATCCTACATACCCATAAAATGCACCAAGAATTTGAAATCAGAGCCACATATTTTAAATTCTGGGCAATATTTATCAGCAATAATCACGCCATAGGCCAGTCCAGCGGTTCTGAACATTGGCAAGTTACATTAATGTCAGGTTTTGTTTGGATTGTTGTGTTGCTGGAGCATAAATTCGATATCAAATTACCATTATACTTGTTTTGGTACATCCTAAACAGGCAATGTGTTTCCCTCTTATCGAATCTTTCTTTTTTTTTATTTTATTTTATTGTGATCGACCTGAAATCTCACGTCCGGCACGTAAGTGCCCACCTACGACCACTTGAGCAACAGGGTCTTGTCGGATGTCGCTTCCCCTAAGTTTAAAAGATAAATTAAGCAAGTAATAGCTCCACTTCTACAACTGAGTGTTGATACTTGATACACAAACTTGGTACGACTAAGTATTGATACAACTCAGTATTTAACAAAGTAGGAGTAGCCCAAGCCCAGACCAAATTCATGTTCACAGTAAGAGGCCAGGGCCCAACCTAACCCAACCTTAAGTAGGATGGGCCTGAAGTGTTGGGGACTTCACACAAATTCCATTTCTTCCCATGAAATACAAAAATGCTATGTGTCGTACGCAAAATGCACGGACAGTGCATCTTAACTGGCCATGCGTGTTTCCGACGGTCCGGATTTAAAAAAAAAAAAAAAAAACTCTTCCATGTAAGAGTTAACTCTTACAGTTTTTTTAAAATCCAAACAGTTGATTCTTGAAATGGACGGTCCAGATATATTCATGCACGTATGTACGCGTAGCAGAGTTGCATGCAATAAACTAGCAACGTAAGCATTTGGCTATTTATCGGCTTTGGCATTGGCATTTTCAGTGGCTTGCAAAAAGAGAAATGCTTTGTCAAATTTTGCTAAGATTTGGAAACAACATTTTTCATATCACCTATTGTGATTGTGATCCAATCGATTGACGAGACTGATATTTACTGCCAAAAATGACTTGGTCACCATTGAAATAACATCACCAATGCATGACAAAGTGGGCCGTGTAGTAAAAGGTTGGCCTCTTATGTGCTAGGCGGTGGTCAAACTCCTAGATCAGGAATCGATCCAGGAATTGTTTACAATTTTACCAATACAAAGTACCAACCTGGGACACTACATGAATTATGAGAGTCCATGAGATAATCAAGCCCAACAACTTAACCAATACAATAAATAAGTCCGTTGCAGAGTAGAAACAAAGAAAGGAAAAGCTCATGCACTCAAATGGGGAGATTCGAACTCCTGACCTCTTAGTGAGACGCAAGAGGTCTGGTTAACTGAGCTAGCCCCAGTTGGTTAAGGAATTGTCTACAATGAGGACACCAATTTCTATTAACGATGTATATCAAATGGCCAAAAAAAAAAACTTACAGCCAACTAGCCAAGCACCAATAATATAAAACTAGATTTCACCATAAGCAAAAAGGTTTACAATATGGAAAGTATGTAATATACACACCCTTTACAAATTATCATGACTTAGATAACAAATTCTGCGGCTCATTTTATGAATTAATGTGTCTTGTTTTGAGTTTGGGTGTACATTACACCATCTATGAATTTTTTTTGGCCCATTTTAGAAAAAATTTGTCCCGAGATATGAATTTTTGTGGCCTATTATGATTTTTCTAAAATAAAAAGAATTCAAAAAATATAAAATTCTAAAATTGAGTGGGGGCACGTTTTCCGCCTGACTAGCACCTAGTGATTTTTAGAATATTGAAAGTGGGTATGTATTTTGTCACAATTAAGATTCTAAACTTTGAATGAAACCTTAGAACATTGGATCAAGTACGCACAGGTATCCAATCAAAGTTATTTTTTGTATGACAACTCAAAACTTATTTTAAAATTATCGAGCATGTTGGAAGTTTGTACGATGCATTGATCCCGCCATCGCTTCCGCTGCGCCGGCATGCACAAGGCCCAAACTTCTGGGGAGTATCCACGAATTCCACCACATTCGTTGGGCCCAATATACGTTAAATGACTCATATCCACTTAAAAGGCTAAGTTTTGTGAGTGGTGAGTCATCCAATTGCTTATTAAAGTCCAACCTTTTTTTTATTTTCCCAATGTGAGACTTAACCTTCACACGTGTTCCAACAAATCTCTTCCTCATGTGTGAACCGTTCATTAAGCCTTGCTCGTTTCTTTGCATCCAAACTCCCCCTTGATTCTGATCTACTATTCTCAACTCAATCTTCCAAACTAGGCTTATTCTGCACCAACTCCAACGATTCAGATCCATCCATCGAATTCTCCATTGAGAGCCAACGTGCCCATTCACTAGCACCATGCTCCGCGACGAGAAACTCCATTGAGAGCGAACATGCCCATTCACTGGCACCATGCTCCCCGACGAGTCAACGTGCAACACGTGTTCCATTCGCTTACATCACTTGCAACGAGCACACCGCATTACTTGCACTATTGGATTTTTCTGTTTCCATCACTTTAGTTCACCATGCAAGCCTATACATGGCGCGCCGAGAGTCTGCCCATAGATCATCAACCATCGGCTCTGATACCACTTGTTGGAAGTTAGTACGATGCATTGATCCCGCCATCGCTTCCGCTGCACCGGCGTGCACAAGGCCCAAACTTCTGGGAATATCCATGGAGTCCACCACATTCGTTGGGCCCAATATACATTAAATGACTCATTTCCACTTAAAAGGCTAAGCCTTGTGAGTTCCAATTGTATATTAAGGTCTGACCCTTTTTCTATTTTTCCAATATTGGACATAACAATGTTGGAACCCTTTTCGTTATCCCTAAGAGCAACCCCAACAAACTCCCTAAATTGGCTCACATCCCTATTTTAGGGAGCCAAACCTCAAAATTAGGCTCCAAGAGACTCCCTAAACCCCTCCCTAAAATACAAAAATGAATAGTACCTCCCTAAAATCCCTCCCATTTAGGGAGGCACTATTCACTCCCTACC